>JAXBDA010005594.1:0-23862 GCA_036023075.1 Gaultheria prostrata
AAAGTCAAGGGTAACAAAAACTGCTTAGTTTGTAACTGCATAGTGTTGACAAAAACTGTTTTTGTATAGCGCCGAAGAGAGGCTTTTCGTGACATGGATGTCTCCGAAAGTAAGAGTGACAACAATGGGGTATTGCAGAACAGAGAATATTTGTGTTTACATAAATCCGTGACATTTAATCTAAAAGAATATCGCGGTAGAATATGTATTAGAAAAAGAAGTTGAGCATCGGTACATTTTCGTTTTGATCGATTTAATTTGCTTCAATCTATAATCCTATACAAGCAAGTGATCACCGACGACATTACAACACTCATTTGCGAAAAAATAAATCTCCATCTCTCTCTCTCTCTCTTCACACTTCATCATCTTCAAGCTGGGGAAAGTTCTATATCAACAGGAATGCCGACTGATCCCACGGTAGCAAGGACCCACTGACTCAAGCTCTTGTCTCCTTCGAGGTGACCTAAAGCAGTGTATTTTTGAGCCTCATTCCCGCTTGTAAGGACACGGTACTTAGGCCACTTCACCCTATTGTTAGTAACGGCACCCGGTCCCTTGTTGGCATACTCCTCAACAACCGCGGTGGCGTGGTTGTCCGAGCCCGCCCATATCATCCACCCTTCGGGTTGGATCACGTCCCCGATCTCGCTCTGGATCACTGCAGTCAGAGAATTTTTCGACCACGGCCTCCCCAAGTAGGACTTGATCGTAAACCTGTTTTTTTTTATCAGAAAAAGAAAATTTCATTATCATCAAATAGAAAGGAAAAAAAAAAAGCATTGAGAGAGGTTCGAAGAATATATATACTCTACCTGTTGGGGAACAATTGAGGCTCGGCTATGATCCTGCAGTTCTGGAGGACTAGTCCAGCGATACTTTTTTCTTCAAAACGTCCGTCAGCGGTAACAGTGTTCTGTTGGTTTGGTTCGGGCATTCGGACGACGAGGTCACTGTTTTGGATCAACGCGGTGCCTTTGCCGAAGATGAAGTCGATGGTTCCGCTGACGTAGCAGTTACGGTAGTATTGCCGATAGGATTGGTAGTAGAGCGTGTCTTGGTAGCCTTCGAACCTGCAATCGAAGTGGGCTGACATATCCGATTGGCTTCTGAACGCTACTGCCTGGTGCCCTTTTGTACCGGCGGTGTTTTGGAATCCCATGCTCTTGGCAATGAACCTAGGTCCTACCGCGGCTGTCCACGCAAATCACGTAAACAAAGAGACAAATAAAACTTACACACCATACGCAGCGTTTTAAATAAAGATTTCTCTAAAAGTTAGTAACAGTAACGGTCAGGGCCGGCCTTGGGCATAAGCCCACCAAGGTATCGCTTAGGATCCATCAGTGTTTGGCCCAATAATAGGACCCCATCTCGTTCGATCAGGTCTTATGTAAATTACCGTTGCATCACAAAGTGTCTTTAAACCTTGCATCGAACTTATATATATATGCTAAGAGGCCTCATTGTTAAAATTCACTCAGGGTTTCGAAAATCTCAGGGCCGACCTTGGTAACAGTCGTAGTGTAATGGTATCGTGAGTATCAATTTATAAATAAATGTAATTCTATGTATAAAATCGTGAATTTTCTAATATCATTTTTCACCACAAAAAAAAAAATTAAGTGCCTATATCACCCGTAACGGCCGTGAAACAGTCCATGAATTGGATTTCATGACCAGTATCCCACTGTGTAACCATATTGGTAGGCTCAAAACCGCTACGTATCCAGTCGATTTTCAAAATCATTTGTTGGTTTTTGGTTACTAAATTTTTCAAACGATGCTATGTAAGTAGAGAATTAATAAGCCTGTGGTAATGAATAGTTTGATGTATACCGAATGTGGCACTTTCCATGGTTTTGATATTTCTAATGCCCATGTTTCTGTCGTCGGTAACAACAGTTTTGGTGGGTCCATCTCCGTACATGAACACGTCGGCAGCTTTCTTAGGTACGATGACGTGCTCGTTGTAGATCCCGGCCTTAACGTAAATGATCCATTTTCCTACACGCTTCTTTGGGATTGCGTCCACTGCAGCCTGGATACTGTTGTACTGTCCACTTCCGTCTTTCGCAACGACGGCATTGGGTGTTACTCCACCGGCGGCCAAAAGCTTGCGGTCCCCGGCCGGGAACCACGTGGGGAACCCGTCGTGTCCAACCTCGGTCACTTCGAGAAGCCGGCGCGATTTGGTAGGGGCGGGGGCTGTGGCGGTGGCAGTGGGCTTGAACATATCGAGGTCGATGTTGAAGTCTTGCAGGACCTCTCCAATCTTGGCAACAATGTTAATGGCGTTGCTAGTGAGCTGAGTGGCATTGACCAGACCGTTCTCGATGGCGGTCTTGTACTCAGGTACGTCGAGCTGTTCGAGGCATGATTGCTGGTAGGAAACCACGGCGGTGAACCTATTAGAAAATGTAACAGACAGCTTTCATTGATGTGTATTGATGTAAATAAAACGTAACTCTAGGATGCTTTTATATAATAATAAATCTTGAAAATATGGTAAGATAAGAATTTTTAATATTATGCTAACCAATTCAATATCTCGAATTCCCGATCCTTCAGGCTGTGGAGATCGCTGTCGCCGACCATGGAGAAGGCGGCTTGGAGGTCCTGAACAGCCCATTCCAACATCTCTTTACAATCCTCCAAGGCCATCGCTTCGTTAGGGTGCTTGTCCTTGTCAAGTTTCACGGAGTGAGCCACCTTGAATGACTTGGATGCCTCATCGATGGTGGCCTTAATGGCCGCCATGATGTAGTCAAGAGGGGTGGCGCTTTCGTTCTTAGCCACGCTTCCGAGGCTATTAATGCAAGCGTCTTTGTAGTCAGTGGTGGAGCAGATGCTGGTCACGGCTTTTGAGGTGGTCGTCACTGGGGCGGCGTTTTCGCTCTTCCCATGGCTTCTGGTCACGCCGACAACCACGCCAATAACCACACCAACTAAGAGGATGAGAGAGGCTACCGATACTGCAATTTTGCCTCCCGTTTTCATTTTTGAAGGGTGAATTAAATTACGCCCGGTTTTTTTTATTCGTAACCTCTCCCTTTCTCCCTCTTAAAAAATCGAGGTAAGGCGGAGAAATTAGAAGAAAATGGATTGACACACAAAAGAGAGAGAGAGAGAGAGAAATTTTCCCTCTCTTTGCCTTGAGGCTAATGGGTATGATCGGAGTTGCATGGGTAAGGCTTATATAAGGCTATGGTTAGCCAAAAATAGGGTGAGGAACCTCCTTATTCTTCTCCCATCCCCATGGTGCTTTCATTCAGATGTAGTCTTGGCTAAATTAAAACATACCAATGAGCGGTAGAGAGCTCGCGACGTTTAAGGAAAACTGTTTTTTTAGCATTTTTCATTCAAACCTAGTGCAGATTTTCTTGTCCAGTTGTCCCAAATTCTATTTAAGTGGTTTTTAGACGGTTAAAAGTAACTTTGACCGAGACACCATTTTCATCGGTTAGATGGCATCGTCTATTGGGTTGTTCTCTGGATTACTTTCAGTCTAGTTTGGTTGCAATCCTTGTAAGTGCTGTTTGGCTTGTCTCGATACTATGCAATTGGCTTCCGTTGAAAAAAAAACTCTTACCAATACAAGTATCATTTTAAACGGGGTAGAATAATATGGATGTAGGCCCATCAATGGAGCAAATTTGATCCGAATCCACTAGAATACAGTCTAATTACAAAATAATCCGAATCTGACTTTTATAAATCCGTTTTGTTTTGAGTTTGGCATGGTTTTTTTTGTGGTTTTCTCTTGTATTTATTAGATTATGGTCAAATTTTTACATCATATTTTTCATTCAAAAAGACCAATTTTCTGGGTCTTTTGTCATCTTATATGAATTGTGATCTGTGGTGTCCAAAGTACTCTCATCTCATTGACTTGATTTTTCCAGTTAGACTTTGACTGTGGCTAGCTCTCCTTCCTCTGACTCTACAAAACAAGAAACCCCGTTAGTGCCGACTGGTCGAAGACAACCAAAAAACACTCTGATGGCTAAGTCAGTACCTGATTGAGATGAGAAAGACAAAACTTTGAAGAGGAAGAAATGACATACCTATAGGGTTTATCATTGTAGTATTTATGGGAGTGTCTTTGGTTTGAGGGGTAGGATATCGCGTGCCAAGGTGACGTCGTCGACATCCTCTGTCTGACAATCAACTCTCGACCAGCTCCTTCTGACCAAACACTAGGCACGATGATCTGTAGGTGTTGTGTGTTGGTCGAGCTAGTCTCAAGGACGTGTGTATAGCGAGTGGTGCCATGTGGCCGAACCGTACTAGGATTGATCTCGTACTGGTAGTATGATGCACAGTGGAGCCACGCGTCACACGGAGACTTGCGCCCACATGGCCAACACTATAAAACCCCTGAATGTCACACCGCAGTTGGTTGTACAACGATAGCACGTGCTGAGCGGAGATTGGTACTTCTACGCCAAGGTAAATATACATGTACCTCCATTAATCCTGCCCAACCTCTATCTCCCAGTCGTGACCTGAATGCATTGTCCGGCCTGGCCGGGACGATGCGGGTCGGGCAATAACTTCGAACATTCTGGAACTTGGGTTGTTGATGGTGATTAGGCCTACCTACTCTATTCCGAAGCACCAAAAAAAAAAAATTAGGCCTACCTAGGCTTATTTATGCGAATTGGGCTAATTGTATGGGCTTAGTTATTTCGATCCACTACATGATTTTTTTTCAACTTTAGTGTACATTTTTTTACTTCTTCAGACTCCTCTTATCAATACGAACGATGTGCTATCAAAATTATACTCGAATTTACTAAAAAAATAAGAGAAAATAACCAAAAAGATCATCCTACAAAGTCTTAAAAAGTTAGTGCAAAGTCACCCTAAAACAATCTGAATTCAAAAAATCGCATATCCAATCCGAATATCCGATCTGATCTTGTTCTTTTTTACTTGTTTAGAAATCAAACATATATGCCTCCCATATTTGATTAAGAGAAAGCCTCCAAAACATTTGATGAGAGAGAAAGAGTTTTAAAATTTTCGATAAATGTAGTAATTAATTTCAATAAATTTTACTTCTAAATAGGAATAAATTTTACTTCTAAATAGGTTCGCCAGTCCAATTAATAAATTATTTCGCTCAACTCACAATTTAATACTGCATCCATCCCTGTCAGTGGCAAGTGCTGATATTTGGGTGTGTTGGGTTTTGCATTAGTAATTTTGTTTTCTAGTTGGCCTCTTGTCAACTATTTTTTTGTTATGTTTTTGTTTTGCATTTATTGGATTATTTGTTTGTTAGAAAAATATATCTGAGACTGAGAAGTGGTTGAGTTTTTGGGAGTAGCAACATTGTAAGAATGCATGCGTTTACTCTTCGAAGCTCTCTCCTCCTATACCAATAAAAAAAAAAATCATTCTTCTCGATCTCTCTCTATTCAAAGAGGTTGTTTTATATGAGGTTCGGCTGATAAATTTGTCCTTCAAGGTAGGGTACTCGGTTTCACAGCTTATTCGCTAGATAAGCAATTCAGGTGTAAATGAAGGAATCAAACACCATGTTGTTTTATATGGGGTACCATTTTAGGCAGATAAGTTTATACTCTAAGGTAGGGTGGGTTTCAAAGCTTATTCGCTATATAAGCAATTCAGGTGCAAATGAAGGAATCAAACATCGTATAAGAGTGAGCCTGAATCAGGCAATCAGCTTATACCCTAGAGGCCTTATCTCCCTTCCTTCTCCACCTGGCAAACTGGCCATAAGTGACTTAGTTGAAACCCATCCATTTTCGGTTTTTTTTTTTTTTTAAGAGAAAGAAAAGAATAGGCTGTGAAATGGATAGAATGAAATAAAAAGCGCCAATGAGATAGAAACAATAAATCTTAAATCGACTTCAAGGTTTAAATCCATGTACAATTAATATGGATGGGATTATCTCTAATGATAGAAAAAGGAAAGACTTTCTACTGATTGTTATCATTCACCTAATTGATATTTTGAGAATGGGTTGGTTGAATATTTTTAAATTCAATTATTTTATTGACTAATTGAATAATTATACATTTCAATTCTATTCAGTTGGATTGTACCAACAAAATTGAGTACTAACTCCCATTTTTGGTGTCAGAAGATGACATCGGTGTCCATGTAGAAGCTCCAATCCCCACTTTGTGGTATGACTCTTGACATGAGAAAACACTATAATTTATTTTGAGTCGAAGCAAATGCGATTTATATTGAACGCCTACAAAACAAATAAAACTTAATATAAAATTCAGCAACGAATAAAAACTGCATTGCTAAACAAAAATAAAAGAAGAACCGACGTCGAATACCTATACAAACTACTACAAAACAATAAAAGGCTTCGATCTAGGAACTACTATTCCTCTCATAAAAGTGGTAACAATATCATCTGCATTAAGATTAGTCATATACATGTTGTTGGTCATTGTCGTTGTCGTTGCCGTTGCTGTTGTCACCTTCACCATGGTTGAAAATATGGAAGATCGCTGCCGCCATATCATTTTGCAGCCTTTAGCCACCAGTCATTCAATCCATCGCAAAAAGAGGTACTCAATTCAACAATAAAGAGAACTGGAAGATCTTATCTTACTAACAAAGAGCAAAAATGTCTCAACCCAAAATTTACAAGGAGGAGAGAAAAGAGAAAATCTTAAGAGATGTTACATCTTCTCTCTCTACTCATATGGGAGGACAAAATCATTTCAAAGAGATATTGTCTCACCCGTGACCCCCTTTGGGTCCGCTCCTGATTGAACCCCACAAGATGTTAGGGCATCACGTGGCGGTGGCCCATACCCATGGATTAATTTTTCTAATTGTTTACAACTTACAGACTTATTGGGTGTGATTATTTTTCCAAGGGAGTATATGGCAATTGCTTGGGCAAACACCTTACACCATTTTGCGATATTAAGTTATCAAAACAAAATGTTATTAACAAGTTATGGAGTTTGCACCTGAAAGATATCAATGGGAAAGCAAATGTATTTCAATTTACATCGGAATCAAAGGGAAAGTGGTAAGTCCATTTTAGTTTGTCTTTCAAGTGTGTAAGTGGATTTTTGGGGCCTAATTGGAATAGGGAGAAGAAGAAAAAATGATGTATAATAATACATTTCCCAGTGGAGCATGTGTGTTGTGTTTATAGACGGTCTGTGTTCCTAAACGAAAAAATTATTAATTGTTGCCGATCAAAGGTGGAGTCAGAATTTTCTAGCAGTGAGGTTAATGTTTATAATGTAGAGACATATTTGATCTTCTTCTTATTTGCTAATCACAAATCGAATACGTATTACTACTAGAAAATTATTCATGACTGATTCCCCTTAGAAAAGCGATATTATTTGAAAAACTATCCTGGTATTCATAAATTCCGCATAGAAGTGTGCAAATGTGTATTCTTAATTGAAAATTGTTTTGAAATTTTAAGTTCTTTGGCATGCAATGATTATTATCTATATTTACTGACCGATGAATAGTGAACTTTTAACGTTAAAAAGAGGGCACATTCATAATTTTAATGGGATTATTTTATACTTGGTACAATTTAATCAAAATTGTAGGGTTAAATTGACAAAATGTTATAAAAATTGAATCAATTGAATGGAGAAATGTGTAATAGATTAGGGTCAAGTAACACTTACCAATGGTGGTTCCGTCATTCTGACAACACTTGCGCACAATGAACTCCACCACCAAGTGTATGACGCCCATACTATTTGTGGTACATAGGGCCTCTGTGGCTTTCACACTAATGTGTAATTCACAAGATCTCTCGATCATTTCGTGGTGCTCCATGAGTAATTAAATAAACACTTAAATAAAAGTTATGTATTGGGAGATGAATCTCATTTTCCAAGGCCCATGTTCTTTGTTCAAATGCATGTTATGTTCTCATTAAATGGATGTCCGGCCCAGCTTGCTTTGTCAAGGTTCACGCAAGCTGGCCCGGACATTCGGTTATCCAAAACAAAAAAATTATATATACAAGTACCATTAGAAATATCAGATGCATAATTTCGTATTTTGCGCGCGAACACACGCATTCTTGGATTATACTCCCTCCGTCCATTTTTAAGTGTGTTACCTCGTAATTCCAACTAATTTTCTCTCACGTCAACTTACATCTACTTTCCACTAGTTACCCTTATCAATATAATAATACCGACTAACTTTTCAAAAAAGAATCTATTTTTAAGGGTAAAATAGAAAATGTACGCACTAACTTTTCAAAACACATACTTATTAAGGGACAGCCCAAAATGAAAAGTTAAACACTACTCCCTCTGTCCCTTTTTAAATGTGTGCTTTGGGAAACGTGTATTTTTTAGGACGTAAAAAAATGTATTTCTACTCAAAAATTTTGAATTTTTTTTTGCATCAAATTAAAGTACTCTTTGAGCACTTTAATTTGGTGTAAAGAAAGACATAAAATTGTATAGAAAAATACTTTTTTTTAGGTGTTTGAAAATGCACATATTCCCATTGTACACATTTAAAAAGGGACGGAGGGAGTATAAGGGACGGAGGAAGTTCATTATCATCACCTGCTATTCCTTCAAAATGGCTATGTGACACCTTGTTTCCGGAGGCTAGCACATTTGATACCATGAATGGATAGTTGCCACCCTCGTGATAACAGACGGCAGATTAGGGATATTAGCTCCTCATTCTTCTGAACTAAAGGTTTACAAAACAAGTAAGCTTTACTGACAGATAGATGATAGTATTCATGCACTTCATAGCAGGATTTTACAAACCAAACAGTTACCGCAATCAAAACAGCAACGATAAATAAATCTAGAACAAATAAGTAGTCCATTATCCCCTCGTTAATCCGCAATTTCCTGTAAATACAAAAGGCTGTTCCGTTTAAAAGATCGGAATCCAGCTCTGTTCTGTGAACCGAGTCCATTCGAGAGCTATAACACCCTATCCACACTCTGGCTGTACAAACCAACCGAGATGAAAGCTCCTAGAAAAATCAAAAGGGCACTCATATAAAAAAGAGGTAGAAAGACCCCCATGAGTAAATTAGCACCAAAAAACAAGTATCTCTTTAACAGTGGACACCATTCCCATTCGTGTAGATAGCTGATGGCCAATTGGAGGTCTTATCTCCATTTCCGTATTGGTGTGATTTTATTGTTGAATTACCGTTGCTCATACTAAATGGCCTTGTCACACCCTTCTTCAAGTCAGCAGCATCCAACTGTCCGCATGCTGCTGTTATAAGCCCTGACATTCAATAGATAACGATTTGTCAGGTATATGTACAATTGTTTCGCCCAAACTTGGGAGAATGCAAAAATTCAAAGTAGGACAGCTCCTGCATTCCAGACTAAATGAACAAAAAAAATAACCAGCAGGCAATTAAGGCATAAGATGTAACTAGTCTTAAGGATATTTAACCCAAAAAAACATATTTACGTTAACAGTTGCTCATAGATTGAATCTCTAATCTGATATCACAAATAAACATTATGACATTTAATAGTGCAAAAAATATAGACATCACAGGTGGAACTTGACAGGCTTGACTTGTTGGTTGTTAATCTATGAGCACTGAGCAGGGCTGCAGATTTAACTCGGCCAAAAAAAACACCAATCACAGTTTAAGATGATGTGAGGTTGTATGATAAAACCAAGGTCTCATGTTTTGAGTCATCCTTGTGGCATGTGGTATAAATCAACTTGAACTCTTTCAAACAGCCACTAAACTCAAGACATTCAGTCACTGAACCAGTGCTAAAAAGCTTCATTGCTCTCAACTGACAAAATCCTTTCAACATGTGGCCCCACAAAGTTATTCAAGACACAAACGCCAACATTCCTGTTGCTCAACTTACACACTTCACAATGAATTTTTTGTACCATTTTGAGGTTTACATGAAACATTCAGGTCAATAAACAAATTAATTACAACCATTCATTCCCTATTGTTTATAACTAGCTTTCATTCGACGTTTGCACGTACACAATTGAAGGACTATTACAAATTAATATTTGTAATGATAAACATTACTATAAGTTGAAAGCTTTGGAGAAAATGGATGACAATCCAAGTACCTAAGAAAAGAGCAGAAGGTTTATCTGGTCTCGACTTGAACTCTGGATGGAATTGAGCACCAACATAATACGGATGGTTAGGCAGTTCAATAATCTGCAGCATTGAATACCAATATAGAATCAAAATTACAAGCAGCGACAGATATCACAAGATTGTCAAAGATTCAAAAGCTACAAGGGCCATTTTCATGATTATGATATCTACCTCCATGCGTTGACCAGTGTCATCTCTCCCAACAAAAGCGAGGCCAGCATCCTCAAGTTGAGCTACCATATCAGGATTTACCTACATAAGGCAAAGCTTTTTCTCAACCCAAAAGATCTACGGAATAGACTTGCAAGAATTAGCAAACAGCTGTGTGTGATGCCAATTACCTCGTATCTGTGCCGATGCCTCTCGTCTATGAAGCTCTTATTGCCATACCTAGAAATAATGGATATCTCTATCAATTAAATATACTGGACACGTTAATTCGGCATACGTGTACATATCCTTCATATAATCTAGCCCTATTCTTCTGCTAAAAGGGAAAATATCTGGTTTTACATACTTATACATCAGCATCTCTCCACATTTTTATGTCAAGGTAACCAAGAGCACTTACAACTTCGCAGCTTTGCAGTCTTTAACATGAAAGTAAGTCCTCCTTGATCCAAGACGCATAGTGCCTCCCATATGAGTTTTTGAACCCTATCAATGGTACAAAGAGCAGATTTGTCTTTAAAAGGGAGAACCGAAAAAGAAGGGGAATAGGATAGACAAATGCTAGAGATCTGCTAAGGTGATAAGAGATCTGAACCTCTGGCATAAATATAACACAACGGTTCTGAGTGTTAGGATCAAACTCAGTGCTGTTAGCATCATGTAGCCCAAGGACAGATCGAGCGTACTCAATGACCGCAATTTGCATGCCTAAGCATATTCCAAGGAAAGGAATCTTCTTTTCCCGGGCATGCTTTGCAGCCATAATTTTCCCCTGCACTCCTCTGTCCCCGAATCCGCCAGGAACAAGCACACCATTTGCACCCTGAAGGTAAAAGCTTATAATGGAGCTACTAAAGAAATCTACTGCAAAATAAAGATAAATATAAACTGGTAGAACCCTAGGAAAGCAACTTTGCTCAGCTAATTCAATACTCTGAAATGGTCACATATACCAACCTTCAACAAATTCCAAGCTGCTTTATACGCATCAGGATTCTGGGTGCAAAAGAAAATTGTGAGGCGATGGTAATTATAAAGACACAGACCAAGAACTTAAAACTAAGAGCAATGCTATATAGACGGATTTATGTACACAGATCCAGAGTGTACACAAGACTTTTCCTAAAACTAACGGTTACCTCTTTAGCAGTTTCATCTTCAAGATCACTGGACAGAACCCAATCAATAATAAGTTTCTTGCGGCAAGCAACAGAAGCATGCAAAAGAGCCTACAAAGAGCATATCACATAGAATAGTTAGAAGCGTCGTCGACTTAAGCCACAAAATGCATGCAATAAAATGGGACATGGTCACAGGCTCCACATTATCCCTTGTTTGCAGGTGTTCGAGGTTTTCAAGACATGAATTAGAACAAAAGTATCTGGGGTGGGTGTGTTGAGAGAGAGAGAGAGAGAGAGAACATTTAATAGATACTCCCGATACTAAAGCCAGTATAGGATGAATGCAACAAATAAGCCAACCTAATGGAATTCAAGAGAATTCGTGACACTAGTGAATCGTGTGGTTAACGCACGAAGACCACTCTAACTTTCGAATGGTAGCCGGCATTTCAAATCAGGATAATATGCACCAGGCCTGCAGTACATGGACTCAACTACAAGTATCAGTGTGGGTATGTCAAAAAAATGTTAAAAATATCATGAGTACAAGAATGATTTGACATTAACTGGGATATTGAGGAAAAAGGGCTTCTATCTTCCATCCATGCAAGAGGCTCAAAACTTTTTCTCTATCATGTGAGCTTCTTTCTCGAACATTGTTACAAATAAAATGGGATCCAAGCGCCCAATTAAGGTACAGGTGGCAGACAACAATCCTTAACTCTTACCCTTGTCAAACCAAGTGTACAGTGGCACACTGGGGAATTGAACAAGCCATGTTAACATTAAGCACCAAATGTACGACAAAACTAAATGTCCACACCGTGCCTTCTTCCTTCTCCACAACAGCCTCAGGAGACTTTTGGCCTCTCTCCCACTATCGCTATTAATGGTGACTTAGCATATCCGACCATTCAAGTGCCCATCATCTTCCCAGAGGGTTAACTCCCAAGTCCTGCCACTAACATTGGGCTTATGGAGTCTTAACTATGTGGAACACCCGAAACTTGAATAAGGTATGGACTATGAATGTAACATTCGTTGGACATCAGAATTTAGGAATTTGAGAACACAAAATCATAATTTCAAGAAGTACAAGTACACGTCTGTGTCTCCGTCTCCCGGTGTCCTCAAACACGGGAATCAGATGAATCTTCTTCCTTCAACTTTGAGAGTGTCATAATAGAAACCCCCCATCATATGTTTTCCTCATTTTCTTGTTCTACCTACTACCTAGACATTGGGGATTTGTCATTTGAAGGTCTTTCTTCTTTCCTCTATTGTATCTAAACAAAAGGGAAAAGCCCTGAACCTTAACACTGACACAATTAGATTCTACAAGTATGTCAAATCTGATTCTTCCAGAGTAAGCACCAATTTTATCCTCAATAGTGCCTCTCAAAATTGCCTCACCAGAAGCACAACCTAGAATGAAGCTGCAACAAATTAAGACCATAGATGAACTAACCACAAGGATTGCTAATGTATGGTTCATATGCAGCGGCCACACAAAATGAATCAAGCCAAGACAAGCATTTTATTTCCTCTGCACTTTTTCTGTTCAACTTGTCAGTGTTTGTTGCCTTGCAGCATCAGATGAGATGTTTCAAACATTACTCAAGTAATGATGTCAGTCGACCTAAAAAATTGAAGACAGTATATTTTTCTCCAAAAAAATGCCGATAAAATGTGACTATTAGATACAACAATGAGAATTACAGGAAACGGTATTACACTAGAAGGCAACTTGGGTTCAACAAATGCACAAATAGCTAAATTCACCTTTAGAACAGAAAGGTAAGAATCTGAAAGGCCAGTGTATTTTCCCACCATGGCAATTCTGACCTGTAATTAAGTGATATGAATCTTAATACGTTGGCAGCTAACAGTAGAAGGATATAAATTCAAGAAATACTAGGAACCTACCGGCTCATGTAACTTATCACATAGTTTAGCCCTAGCTGTCCACTCCTCCAATTCAGGTTTGGTGGCAACACTACACAAAATAGAATAAATAAAAAACTTCACCACTATGACAACCAAAAACCTACAAATTAAATACAAAAAGCCATCCAAGAAAACAGATGCAATGAATAGAATTAAGCACAATCGACAAACCATGATAAGTTCAGCACTTTCAAGATAGCCTCATGTGCCTTCTGATCCTATTTGAGAGCAAAAATGCCTATTTGAGGGCATGTAAGAGATGAAAATGGAACTGAGTAAAACTTCGATATATAACCGGCTAACTTACCTTTAAAAGCAAAGGAACATGCCAGATGTTGGACACGTCATACAGAGTAATGATATTTTTATCCTGAAAAATCATTGGAGTTTAACTAAGTACCATCTTGCAAAGCAGATAGATCATAAAAACGAATGCCGCAGCCAAACCAAAGTAAGCCTTGTGTAATAATCAATTGGGAAAAGAAAAAAGAAAGGTTCATAGAAGCAATTTACCGGAACATGGCAAAATTGAGAGAGCTTTGCTTTCACATTGTCATCAAGTTCCTGAAAAACCATTACCGTACCACGTCATGAAGATTGTAGTATGGAGTATTATGTATGCACGCAAAATGTATGAGCAAAAATGGAGAGAGAGAGAGAGAGAGAGAGAGAGAGAGAGAGAGAGAGAGACCGTTGTGCTGCGGCAAGCTAAAATATCTGGCATTAATCCCAAGCTCCTTAGTCCCCTTACACTATGTTGAGTTGGTTTTGTTTTCTGGACATGGTAAGCAAAATTACTGGTCATCTAATGTCATTTTCTTAACAAGTCAAATGAAAGACACTCACTGCAACCATATACCATACAAGAGGCAAAGTGTGTCAAGTATGCATCTTGCAACTTTACCTGTTCACCAACAACACTCAAAACAGGCACCAGGCTGACATGTATCAAGCAAAAATTTCCAGCACCTGAATAGGGAGCATTCATGAAAGAAGCCAAACATATTAAATATGTAGTAATATACATATTTCTACTTCATTTTCTTTGGCAAGAAAGCAATTGACATGTTTGTACTACAAATCAAAGATACTTGTGCTTACCTACACGGTAGGAGAATTGTCCTAGCGCCTCAATGAATGGCATTGACTCAATGTCCCCTGCATCAGAAAAGAGAGTTTTCGCTAACTAAATAGTAAAAAATCTCATGTCGGCACATATGGAGACTTTTTATCTGCATTGCAAATTACCAAGACTTTGTGAAACCTACCTATAGTACCACCCAATTCAATGACACAAACATCTGCTGGACCTTCCTTTCCGTCAACAGGAATCATTGCTGCACGTTCTATCCATTCTTGAATGGCATCGGTAATGTGAGGTACAACCTGCCAAAGAGAAATAAAATCTTAAAAAGAGAATATGCATGAGTGAATGTATCCAGAACATATGATTCATCATAGATTTCCATGATTTGGCTTGGTACACAAACATTATACATGATCGTTTTAAAATTTATCGTGTTTGGTGATTTGTAATTTATGTATTTTAACATCTTGTATGATGGATCTTGGATGTCATGGTGGTCAAACTCATAAAATCTTATACATCTATGGACTGTCATTCTTATTATCAATAACCTAATATAGGATAAGAGATCGCACTGAGGCTTGGACCCACATCTCTTGCCATAGAGACGAGTGGCTATGTATTACATGATGTGCCAATCATTCAAAACAAGTTTTTTCTGTTGTTTAAAATTGGGTCCACACAACCTCCCGCGGTGTCATCATGCATTTGGCTTCGGATTATAGGATTGTGGTACTTCCTTTCATGGTATTTGGACAAAACACGCTATTCCTTTTGTTTTGGAAATATTCCTTGAAATGATGACCATCACCATGAAATTGTTGCACGGCAAGTGGAGTAGCAATACAACCAATTTCAGTCTCCAATGGAGACCAATCTTGGCAGTTCCAGTAGGCTGGTCCCTTCCTAGTCATGGCAGGTTTAAGCTCAACATACATGGCGCTTCCAAGGAAATCTGGCGTGCAGCTAGAGTGGGAGGACACTGGATTGGATGTGGAAACAGACTCGAAGAACTCCTGTGTAAGAACTTGAATGAAGAACAGCATTCAGGAATCGTATTCATGGTTGCAGGTACATACCAGCCTGGCTTGGGCATCCTCCAATTTTATGTGTTCCGTGAAATGTGTTATCCACTTGCATTCTTGCAAATTTCGAAGATGAGTCTGTTGTAGGCTTTTAAGATTACTTAAGGACCAAATTTTCCATAGCGCCAGGTTTTGTATATTCCAGGTCCATGTACTTCCGATTTGCTTTCTTATAGACCTCTATTATTACTCAACCAAATTAATAGTGTCTGCATTTACTCCTTTTGAACAACTTCTATGATTTACAATTCGACTTGTTATTCAGTTAAAAAAAGGGAATCTCGATTCACGATTCGAGTCCCTCAACAAACTATGCTCTTACAAGTGAGTGTAACTTAAAAATTGAATTCAGCAGCAGAGAAAGACCTGAACAGTTTTCCCAAGGTAGTCTCCTCTACGCTCCTTGTCAATTACATACTGGCACACAACAAGGACAGGTAAATCATTCAGTAACCAGTGACCTAGAGAATCACTACAAGCAAACTTTGGATATGAAAAGATAATGCCAATTTAACAAACATACCTGATAAATTTTTCCAGTAGTGATGTTATTATCACGTGTCAGCTTGATGTCTAAGAACCGCTCGTAGTTTCCAAGGTCGAGGTCCACCTTCAAAAAACAATGGTATACCTCTTTGACGACCACACAAAATTAACAAGGTGCATGGACTGCACAAACTGTTGCAATTTAAAACTTATGCATGAAAGCAAAGTGGAATGTCAAGCAAATACGGTTTGTTCACCCAACTTTGTTCATTTCAAAGCAAACCACATACATGTCTGCATTTCACCTCTACTGAAATTTCCAAAGCCAAAGCAATTCACGTTATTAACTTTTCAACATCAACCCTACCGCTCAAAAAGAATCTATCACTACTTATTCTTGTACGAGTAATTATTATCCGTCAGGTTGTATGTTTTAATTGAAAATAACAAAAAAAAATGTAATTATAATCCCAACAAAAAAAAAGCTGATTAACATCTCATAGAGTTCATCCTCAATAATAAACTGCAACGCGACACCAAAGTGTCTCAGTTCCCAAATCACGATATTCAAGCCAAAAATCCAAATGATGCCTCATGTGGTCTAGTCTACTCAAATGATCAGATCCCACTTCTCCAAATTACAATACAAGTACACAGAAATAAGAGTCACATGAGAGAGACTTAGGAAGTTTTTGTTACCTCTCCACCGTCATCTAGAACATACACTTCTCCATGCTCAAAAGGAGACATGGTTCCAGCATCAGTGTTCAAGTAAGGATCTGAAGAGGAAAAAAGAAAGCTGGTGATTAAAAAATAGGATCTTTATCCTTAACTGGGAACTGTAATGTGATTAAACAAAATATGGTAGAAGATAACAATCTCAAAGAAATTGATTATTTTCACAGTTTTGCTGATTCGTAAAATCTCATTATAAAGGAATAGTACATAAATACTTTGAGACATGTTCTTAGAGGTCTGAGAGGCACATTCTTCATCATCTATTGCATTTCAAGCATATTACATCCCTAATACTGACACTTTTTTTCCTGGCTTTTCTATTTCCAAAGCCATACATAAAAAGAAAATAAGAAGACAACTTGAGGTTAAAAAGGGTGGCGGAAGCAAAAGGATGCTCCTGTTTAACAAGTTATCAGAACCTTTTAGACTAAAAAAACCACAGTAAAAGTAACTAAAAAGGAATCCGAGATTCCCCAGCTAAGTTCTGTATATTAAACAAAATAAAATTGGTAGAAAAAAAATACTCAGAATTTGTAACTTGTAGGTAAAACCCACATCGCAGTACTAATTAAAGAAATTAACACAAAAAGTAGAAAAACTTTACTGCAAAACAAAACAAAAAGAAAAATACCGGGTGTTATGTTTTCTAGCAACGGAAAAATCAAATCAACATGGAAGAAACTAGAAAGGCGGCCAAATATTTCCCTTTGGGCCTTCAATCGAAAGCCACAAAGGAGTATACAACAACAGCTTGCAATTAGCAGAAAGCTAACACACCCAGAAAGCGATGCAGTAATATACATATATTTATACATTCGTATACATAGATGGTCTGACTGTGTTCCAAAGACTGATCCAGGTGCACGTAAACTAACCCGGACATCCGATTTATCAAAAACAAGTACATAAATATGAGTAAATAAAATTAAACGTACCAATCTTGATGGAAGTAACACGAAGGCCGCAAGCCTTAAGAATGAGGCCAATGCTACTGGCCGTAACTCCTTTACCAAGACCACTAACTACTCCCCCAGTCACTAACACGTACTTCATTTTCCCCTTCCTCCTCCTTAATTTAAGTCAAATTTTTTCCTCTGACTCCTTCACTTGCTCTTATTTTTTTCCTAATCAGAGCAAAAAAAAACGAGTTGTTCTTCTTCCCTCTGGTTTCAGTCGACGATTGAGACTACCTGTTTGAGGCAAAAACAAAAACCACAGAGATTAGTAACAAGTGTAAATAAAATAACCAGACATTGAGCGTTATGCATTTGGTGAGAAACAGAGTTGGGGAAAAAACATGCCTTACCGATTCTCGAATCTTTGCCGTTGGAGATAGAAGTAAGGAGAGAGAGAGAGAGAGAGAGAGAGAGAGAGAGAGAGAGAGAGAGCGAGAGAGAGAATGGAGGCTGCAGGGGGATGAAGAAGAAGAAGAAGAAGAAGAATGGTGATGGGGGAGGAAGAGGGCAATGGCGGCTTTTTATAGAGGTTTTGTGACCTTGTAGCTGTAACGATTGCCATTTAGGAAATTAGGAAAAAAAATTAGAAAATGAAGTATTATTATTGAATATTTTAGGGGGAAATCCCTAAACTGAATTCCCTCCCTCCGAAAAAAAGTTACTGCTGTACTTACTTTAGTAAAACCCTCACCAGAAAAAGAGAAACAGTGCCCGACCCGGCAAACCCCATGACATGACCCCCATAAGCCCGGATGTATAGGCTGTTGGGGAAAAGTTTTTCTTTGATTACCGGATGTCTGGTCCAGTTTGGACCTAGGTGTGCACATAAAATCGATATAATTGCTAAATCGATTCAATTTGGGAAACGGAATAGGTGTTGTGCACTTGGGTGCTATGCACCGTACTGTACATCTCTCGGCCATCCGATTGTGTGTTAGACTGTCAGGATGTGTTTTAATTTTTTACCGAGAAAAATATATCAAAATTAAATTAAAATTGCCAAATACATCCGGGCCGTCCAAAAACATGATTGGATGGCCGAGGGATGCACAACACGGTGCATAGCACCCGGCTGCACAACACTCACCCCTAGTGCTTCAATTCGGACCGAACCGTTTTAGTTGATTATGTTATACAGTGGTCTGGTTATGGTTTTAAAAAAAATAATAATCGGTAATTATGGTTCGGTTACTAGTTCTCAATTTAAGAACCACAGTTAGAACCGAACCGGACCGTGTAATATTTATATATTTATCAATATCTTTATACATATACATAGTTATTTATGTATCTCTATTTGGTAAGTTAATAGGAGTATACTTTAATTTTGAGAACGATTCGAGCCGAGTACAACAGTGCTCGAGCTCAGCTTGGTTGTAAACGAGCCAAAAACTCTAGCTTGAGCTCAAATTGTCTGTAAACGAGCTAGCTAGGTCTTTATCAAGTCGAAAACTCGAGTTTGAGCTCGAGCTAGGCTCTGTTGTAAATGAGCCAAGCCTGTACATAAGAGCCGAGCTCGGCTCGATCAATTACAAAATGAGTTGAGCGGAGCCTAGCTGCTCGGTTTATTTGCAGCACTATGTTTATCCAACTCAAATTTTTGTAAGTCCTAATACTATATGAACCACACAAAAATATACAATGTAAAAGACTATTGAGGCATCACGTATCAGTGCCCCATGGAATAATTTCTCCTTGTTTGATTTCACCATTTGCCTATTTAGAAAAAATAGCTTAAAAATAGAGTACATAGTTTTTTGTTATATATTGTAAATTTTCAAAACGGGCTTACTTTTGCTTTTCAAAAACTCTTTTAAAGATTTCGTTTGGATTTTTAGATCTTTGGTGAACGTTTTTTCAAAATTTCGGAAGAGAAATTATTATTTTTAATTCTCTCATCGTGACTAGTCGACAAAGTTGAACAAGTTAGAAATCCTAAGAAGATTTTACCAAAGACGAAAACGTAATATAGTAATTATGAAAATATAATTTAAAGACAGCTCAAACTAACTTGTTTACCGGTCCATCAATAACTAACTAAATAAAAAAAAATAGTTAAATAAGTAAAGTCAAATAGTTCTTCTTATCACGAATTTTTGTTATTGCTTACTTATGAAAAAAAAAACCAAGCAACTTACAGGTGTTACTACGACACTGTGGTCACAAAATATTATCAGCTTACTTGAAACCACGAAATTGAGATTGATGAGATACTATTTTATTACGACACAAACTAAGAAGCGCTTTTATCTTCTACCAACTACCAATTCAATCACGTACTTGGAATTAAGGTTGCTTTCCAACTAACTAGTGATACTATCACGCAATACCACTATTATATTTAGTGTCTATCCTGAAGCGGACGGTCAATTCATATAGTATCGAAAAAGAATGTAAATTTGTCGTCTTCTGCTATAAATTTATTAAGGTCGCACTCCAAGTTATAAAAAAAAAAATTGTTTTTTAATATGGTCTCTTATGGTTAACTTGTTGGTGTCATATCCGACTATCACAGCCCCCCTTCGTTTTTTTCCATTCTAGATAATTGAAAATTTTCCTATTTATTGCATAAAAGTCACACTAAAAATAAAGTACCTTATCCAACTTAGAAATTTAGATAGAATCAGTAAAAATAAAGTGCGTTCTCCAATCTAGAATAAAAAACGAATAAGTATACAGATGGAGAAAGCAAAGAGGAATTTTCCAAATGCATGGCCGACTAATTGAACATTTGAAAATGACATGCATGTATCCTTGTAAAATGTAAACCCTCGAATATTTAAATTTATTCCAATTTAAACCGAAAGTTTCTAAGAGGCTAAATTTTATTGACACACCTCCTGAGGTTTACCTTAATGACATGTACCCATCGCGTATAACTGTATAAGAAATGACTGCAAACCTGTGTGATTTCAATGTTCATTTCACCGACAGTCAACCAACAACGTACCCAGTTCAAAAACAAAATAAACCCAACAACATATTGCTAGAGCAACGGACTGCTAAGACCAATAACTGTATAAATGGGTTTATATCGACAAATTCTTTTGTTTTAATAATAAATAATAAGAAGCACTTAATTCTCAAGTATTTTGTACCAAAAGTAATAAATTTGTCGTTTCTGACTAAAAATTTGTTGCTTCAACCAGTAAAAACTAAATAGTTGTTAATAAATTCTACCCCCTTTTTCTTTATCAAAATAAATCCTCCAATGGGTAAAAAAAAAAGGTCATTTTGATTCAAAATATGCGAAGGTTGACAATTTTTTTGCTAATTTTTATTACTAGAAATGGTGAATATTTTTAAATATAAGTACATTTTGGCTCATTCCATCACATATTTTAACAATCAATTATTGAATTTGGGGTGTCAGTGAAACGCCCGTGAAAACCATAGGGGGTTATTGTTTGTTTTTTTCCTTTCATACGTGAGTCAGTCTCTGTCAATAAGGCAAACCTCAGGGAGTGTAATCAAAATTTACCCTTTCTAAAATGACGTCATTGTTAAATGGAGTATCTTAACTACTCCATTTCTCTCACAGTTAAGTGGTAGTTGTTATCAAAGTTTATCTTTTAAACTCCCAAACCCCTAAAGAGAAAAAGCAATGTGAACAAAGGGCTAAACTATTGCGAGCCCAAATGATTAACGACATCTACAGTGGGCTCTCAAAATAATTTGTAGGTAAGACTCCTAAAATTTACCTAGTCATATAAACTCTCAATGGTGGCTCCTAAGCCTGACTCCTACCACATTAGCTAAATTTAGGTAGCATTGTAGTTAGTTCCTAATGGGTCCCAAAGTTTTTAAATCTTTTTTTAATATGAAATTTTCGAAACAGAAAGGATTTTTAGCAAGCTCTTGCTAGCCCATTGAGTGCACATATTTTCTCTAAAATTAGCAAGTCTAGGAGTGTAACGCCCCGAAAATTGGGTACGTTAATAAATAATTACATTTATTTATTCTAAAATAAAAACTTTATTAAATCTCAAATTCCGAATTTCTCCAACAATAAACTGAAAAGTAGCTAATTTATTGCAACCGAAATAAATTAACCTCAAATCATTGTCTGAAAAAACTTAGACTTTATTTAAAATTTAACTGAAAGGAAAATCAGAGCCATCTAACTAACTAACTACTGGTATAGCCATGGCTCCCCCACTCCGTATCCGTCCTGCTGCTCCATCGCTTCGAAATTAGCAGCCGACTCCTTATCTCCTTCTGTATCTGGCGTTGGGGACACCAGGGCCACAAAAAAGTAGCACCGTGAGTGGTAAAATTACACTCAGTAGAACGCCCAAAACTATCCCTTTACAAAAGTTTACTCATGCGACAAGTAATAACACCAACAAATTTAAATGCGAGAAATATTATATTTAAACAACACATTTCCAATTTAAAGGGCAACTCAAAACAAAATAACTCATCACGGTGGATTCAGTGGATTCATTCTCAAGTCCATGGGTTCACAACCCTCAATCATTTGTTCCATATCATCTCACAATTCTCAATTTTTCTTCAATCCAAACTACAATCTATCCGGTATCGATCCCCACCGCAAATAGACAATCTATTAGGCTCCCACTCACCATGCCTAACTCTCCAGGCCCATGGCACGACTATATGACCTCTGGGAATATTTGCGCATGGCCCAAGACCGACACCGGATAACTCGTCTCAACCCACGATTCGATTGAAAGCTAAAACCCTTTTTTTCTTTAACCTTACTCGCACGATTCAAACTTGATATTCAACACATTAAAATCTATGGTTCACAGATTACATGAGTCCAATGGTCACATAAGCCCAACAATATAACGAATTGAAAAAAAACAACATATTCGCCATAAATCAACCTATCAATTTCAGTTTACTAAAAATAGTAAATTAACTCCATAAATCATGAAATTCGACAGAGATGTAGATAATCAAATTTAGAACAGACTTTCTGTTTTATGCTAATGCTAGATGTCACTCTAAACGAGGTAAAAATGGGTTCTAACATACCACACTAAATCTGTCTGAAACTGCACAGCACAGTCAGGTTTGAAAATTCATAACTAATTCAACGTACATCGGATCGTGACGAGTCCTATACCAAAGTTGCTCGACTTTTCAAGATCTACAATGATACTGTTTAGTATTCTCTCAAATTCTAACTCGAAGGTGTCCGAATTTTATAAAACAGAAACTGCACGAAATAACGGTTTTCGTCTCTTCGGTTCCATATGAAACTTTTCAAATCTTATCGGTCGGAAACACAACCACGACTACCGATTTTTCCATCATATGTATATCACCAATATATTTATGTATACACGAAAACACAAAAGCAGTAAAACCTCTGTAAAAAGTAAGTTTCAAGGTCCTACCTTTCGTCCGAAGATCTGAGCGCGCTACGAACGAGGGATAATTCAAAGTGGTGAAACGTTTGAGTCCTCAGAATATTTTTCTGTGAAAAGAGAGAGATTATTGCATGGGAAAAATAAGATTAAATAGTAACGAGAAGACAAGATTTTACCGTACATGAGAAGATGAACCAAGAACAATACTTGTCAAAAGCCTTGTGCCCTTAATGGATCAATTGGAAAAAGAATCAAGTATCAAAGTGGGGAAACAAAAGATGCCGTGGGTTGATTGTTTATAGGAGGCAAAGGTATAAGAAAAAGAGATAAGAAAGGAAGGAAGATTATAGATCACAAGGTAGGGATACCAAAATGAGATTTTAAATTACCAAAAGGTAATTGATGGCCAAGGAAATTTGGAAGTCTACGGGCAAATTTTGAAAAGGAAACTTTGATTTGATAACCCAATCCAATTCATAATCCAATTGATGGCCATTAAAAATGTAACTTTAATTCCTAACATTTTTCTTAACTAATTTGGTTTCCTAACTAGCCTAGGAAATAAACATATATGGAAACAATTATTATGTCTACTACATGGAAATATATATATATATATATATATATATATATATATATATATATAGTACACTTCCAGTCCGGAGAATAAAATCCGGACCTCATAGTTTTGGATCAATTCTCGACGATTCGAACCGTTAGATGTGTTTAAAACGTGTTTTTAAGGTCCACCGAGAGGATTCGCAAAAAAAAACACTCGAAAGGGGTTTATCGGGGCAGTTTTTGGTAAAAA
>JAXBDA010005595.1:0-23857 GCA_036023075.1 Gaultheria prostrata
ATTCCTTGATTTCCTTCATTACCATGATTAATTTTAATGATATTTTAATGGAATCAGATTTAATATAAGTTTTGGTTTATTAATCTTCAAAATTTTAAGTACTTTAAATAGTTTACAGAAATAATATTTCAATTTTAAGTAAACCGTGGTTCGAAACCGAAACCGATCCGTATCTTAATGGTTTGGATTGGTTTGGTTTTATGCCTTTTATGGGTTGGTTTGGTTCTCCAAATTCGTAATCCCTAAGTAGTAGTTTGGTTCTTGATTTACTACAAAACCGAACCAATCCGGTTCATGCTCACCCCTACCTCTTTACAGGTAAAAATCTGACCAAGGGGAGGCGCCACTGATGGGCCCCATTCTACTACGGCTGCGAACCCAGCATGGGAGCCCATTGGTTGGGCCAAGAAATTAATGACCGGCCCATGTAAATGACTCTACAGCCAGTTGGATTCTACGTGGTGTCTTGGTGTCGCGTAATGGACAAGCGTGTTCGGCCACTTGCGCACCAATTGTGGATACCCACCTTTGCTCTTTTTTACTTTTTTTTTTGGGGAGTGATTTTCACATCTTTTTTTTTTTTTTTTTATCTTTTATTAAATTTTGTATGTGTAAAAGTTTTATTAAAAGACAAAAAAGAGAGTATTGATATCAATTTGGGATGTAAAAAACAATTACTAGTACTGATGATCTTTTAGATGACCAAAGATTTGATCAGAGCCGGCCCTGAGCTAAAGCGAGCGTTGCGGCCGATTTAAGCCCCCAAAACACTACGAATTCCATGGGCCCCCTATTTTAGTACTCATAGATTGAAGTGCTCAAGCATTTGAAATGGATAGAAAATTGTTTTCCAAATATATGGATTGCTTATAGAGTACTACTGATTATTTCTGTTACAGTTAGCTACTGGAGAACGAAGCTTTTCAAAGTTCAAGTTGATTAAGTCTTACCTTCGCTCAACTATATCACAAAAAAGGTTGAATGAACTCTCCATTCTATCTATTGAACATCATATGGTGGATAAGCTTGATTGTTCGGACATAATTAGTACTTTTATTGCTACAACGGCAAGAAGATTGAGATTTAGATGATACTTTTATAATCTTATAAGGTTCGGGTTTTGTTGTTTTTTTATTTTAGGATTATTTAAGTGAGGAGTTTGAAATTTTGGAATGTTTGGTTATTGTTTTAGAGTTATTATTTATTGATGAATATAGTATTTGTTTTTGGAAGTGTAATTTACCTACTTATATTTTGTTTATTATGATTTTGAAAAAGGCCACCTTTTTTATTTTCGCTTTAAGCCTGCAAAAAGTCAGGGCCGGCTCTGGATTTGATGCCGACGTTGTACAGCTGTCACGTATTCGCACAAAGATGGCCAAATAGCGAAACGCTAGACATCCATTGTTGTGTGTCGTTTATCAGTGACAGGGCCGACTCTGGGCATAAGCCGACAAGGTGGCCGCCTAGGGTCCCCAGTTTTTGGCCAAATAAAAGGGCCCCCAAATGTAAGATCATAATAAATACTCCCTCCGTCCCTTTTATAGTATGTACATTTTCATTTTGGGCTATCCCTTAATAAGTGTGTGTTTTGAAAAGTTAGAGGGTACATTTCCTATTTTGCCCTTAAAAGTAGATTCCTTTTTAAAAAGTTAGTGGATATTATTATATTGATAATGGTAAGTAATGGAAAGTAGATGTTAAAGTTGTAAAAGTTGATGTGAGAGAAAAATAGTTGGAATTCCCAAGTAACACACTTAAAAAGGGACGGAGGGAGTATTATTTATGTCGATAATTTCACAACTGCGTTTGGTAGTTGCGGTGGTTTGCTTCGTGTTTTGTACGCATGATGTCGCGGGTTTGATTCTTGCCGACTTCAGTTTTTGCTATTTTTTCCTAATTTTTACACAAAAAAATTGTTCACATTAACTGCTCAAGGGTTTGAATGCGCGATCTTTGGGAGATATTCCCGTGTTCAAAGCAAACAACCAATGAACCAAAGGACTTTCTTAAAATTTCAATGGAACAAATAATATATATACATATAGGGGCCGGTTCCCCTCACACTTAAAATAACACAAAAAATGACACATAAATTTGTGGAACTCACTCTTCCGGGCCCCACCGTGAAGTTCTGAACCATTGATCTTGTTGAAATGAGTAAAGTAGGAGGTCCTGTAAAATTTCTGCTCAATCGGATATTGAAAAGTGCTTGATCCAACCAGTTTTGAAAAAACTGTGACAGGAAACAATGTTTTTTAAACTGTTTGAATCAAGCACTTGCCGATATCCGATTGAACTGACATTTTGCAGGACCTCTTATTTTACTCATTTAAACAAGATCAACGGTTCAGAACTTTACAATAGGGCCCAGAAGAGTGAGGTGTCATTTTTTGTGTTATTTTAAGTGTGAGGGGAACCGGCCCCCATATATATATATATATAGAAAATAATTAGAGGCCCCATTGTCAAATTTTGCTTATGGCCCCGAAAATCTCACGGCCGGGCATGTCAGTGATGCCTGTCGTAGTGCACTTTATTTGTTTAACCAAGAAACCAAATGGACATTTTGATGTCCGGGAGTTTAGGGTACAATGAGGGGCATGCGTTAGGCACCCCTCTTCTTCCAACCAAACAGTTGGCCTCCATTAACGGCTTGTTTGGCAGGAGCATATGGGAGGTGGATATAGAATGCAGCCAGATATACATATCCGGGTTGGATATATCCTATGTTTGTTTTGATTTTGCATCGCGGACATAATTAGCCTGGGATAAATATGTTTTGGACACCCCTACCTAGGGCTGAAACGAGCCAAGCTTTAGAATATTCAAGTTCGTTCATTAAGTTTTTAAACGAACTCAAGCCGAACTCTAACTCAATGAAAATTTGATGAGCCGAGCTCGAGCTGAACTTGCCTAGGTTTGAGTCGAACTCGAACTTGTTCACGAGCCTTAACAAGTAAAGAATGTTAGAGATTTATGCTGTTATACTATAAGTCTAGAACTTCAAATAAATTTTTTATTCTGTACATACTTATCCATACATATTTAAAATTAGAAAAAACATATCAAAATTTAAATTTATAATACTTTTATAAGTTTATACATGTACTAGTTATAAAATTTTCATTATCTATATATGAAAGTCTATACATATTCAAGGTTATATATGAAATTCGAATGAGATATACTATATATTTCAAGTTCGCGAGCCTAATCGAGCCGAATATTGTCAAGTTTAAGTTCGACTTGTTTATTAGACGAGTGTTGACGGTCCGCTTTAAAAGTGAGCCGATTCGATTTGATTGATGGATTTTCAAAAGATTTGCTTTTAGAGTCGCCACCCGGATTTGAGGTCCGAATCCGAGAAACCGATTTAAAAAAATATGACTCGTATGCCCAACGAAAATATTCTCTCTGATCTTGCGGAACCAAAGATTTTTCGGATTCGGGGGTTTGGTTACGAGAGGGGAAGGGTTTTACGGCACCCCTCTCGCCCGGTCCATGAACCGGTCTCTACTCAACATTTTGTGGGATTTTGGAAATATTTGAAATTCATTTTATTTCACATTAACGGGAGATCGGGAAAGGGAATCATGTAAACAATAAGAATACAAAATGCAAGTTTACGGTGGATGCTTGTGCAATGTGATCTACGTGAGAGATGATGACAGAATTACAGTGGGTATTTACATGATGAACATTGATACAGATGAAACCGACAACATGAAATTGGTGCAAAATATGATAACACAAATCAAGATTTGACTCCTAGTATGGGGGTTGAGCGCTCAAGGGAAGAGGCTTGAGCGCTCAAACCAGTTTGAGCGCTCAGAGGGAAGAGCTTGAGCGCTCAGACCAGTTTCTGGTTGTTGTGCTTTGAATCCCTTTCCAGCTTCTTTTTACATTATTTTCAAGATCAAGTATTAATAAAACTCTTCCCAGAATGGCATAGATTGAACATGGAAACTTTGATCTCTTAAAGAATGAGGAGAAGAAGAAAATAATTATAAATGAAGAAGAAAAATGCTTGAGGATGAATGTGAGAGAGTGAATCTGATTACGATTACTGATATAACAACACACACACACTTGAAAGGAGTCTAACCATGATCCATCATCAAAACAAAATAGCATGAATAAACCACCAGAGGACAGTTTGAGCGCTCAAACATAGGACCTTGAGCGCTCAAACCATAATCTGGTTTTTCTGGTTTCTGAACCTCAAATGGTATTCTCAAGACTTTTCAAGGCCATCAACATATTAGTTAAAGATGATATTAATCAATGAATCACTGTTTTACTCTCAAGAATGAGATTTGCGGAATTTTGGCCCTTGATCTCCACAAAATGATTATTAAATGCTCATGCATGTACTTTGAAAATGAAAATAAACTGTTTTTAGAAGTATACTGAGCATCTAGTAACCATATGATGATGATCAAAATCAAAGAAAAGTGCAGAGCTTAGTAAATCAGTGACTGATCCAGAGAGGGTTTGAGCGCTCAAAGTCAAAGGCTTGAGCGCTCAAACCTGTTTAAGCGCTCAAGGGGAGAGGACTGAGCGCTCAAACCTGTTCAACCAGTAGATTTTGAAAATGGTTTGATTATTTATTTTGGACCTTGTGAGTTCAATACAAGTACAAAGAACTTGATTGAGCTCACTGGCCTCCCTCAGAAAGACTGAAACAGTGATTTTCACATGGTTTTACTACCTTTTTGGACTTGATCAAAAGGATTTGATACTTGTTTTGCTTGGATTGAGGTATAACAGGATGATTGGGGTGGTGTTTTTGATGAAACACACAGTGGTGGTAGTTGATTAGATGATGGATGGAAAGTGATTGCAAGGTATTTTGGTTGAAGACTGGTTTTTGTTGATGGTTTTGATGGAATAGTGGTTGTTTTTGTAGAGAGAGAGGGGACGATTTCTGGGAGTGTTGAGTGACTGGAAAGAGAGGGGAATATGTGTGTTCTCCACCTTGCAAAACCAGGGGTGAAGGCTGGTTTTTATAGAGGGAGGATGGGAGGGAAACTGGAGAGAGAAAATGGGTTTTTGATTTTTTTTTAAATGGGGAATTAGGGGTAGTTTTAGGATAGTGGTAGGGTGTATTATACGTATGAGAATCATAGAAGATCATCCCAGACGCTCCCTATGCAGGGAAATCTCATGATTAGATGCTCTGCAGAATTGCTGACTGGACCAGAGTTGAGCGCTCAAAGACATGGGCTTGAGCGCTCAAGGTGTTCTTCAGGGATTGAGCGCTCAAGGCCTCAAGCTTGAGCGCTCAAGGTCCTTGGTGTCTTTGTTTGGTTGGATGGTTGTTTTGACTTGTCAGGTGGTGTTAGGTTGATTGGTGCAAGTTCAAGTCCTTTTTCACAAGCCTTGGGTAACCATGATTGGTCCGTTTCATCATCGGGAGTGTCCGAGTGCATTCCGGGTTCAAGATTGGGGTGTCTACAACGAGCCTAAAATTAAGATTCAAGTTCAGTTCGTTTAGTATCCGAATCGAATCTCGAACAAGCCTTTACCGAGTCAAGCCTCGAATAATTCACAAACAGTTCAATTCATTTACAACCCTACCCCTACCCAATCTAAAGCTTATCTGAGCTCCCTTTAGAGCATCCTCATCAGGGGAGGCAAATCCCCCCTAATGGTTATTTTGTTGAGCCAAAGGGGAAAAAAAACTCAAAATCAGCCTCAACAAGTCTTTTGCAAATTGTAGCTTTGCTACATTAACTCAATATTTGGGTAAAGTCACTGTTCACCGATTTAGGATTAGTTTAATAGTCTCTCTCTCTCTCTCTCTCTCTCTATTTTTTACTCCCTCCGTCCCTCTTTAAATGTCTACTATGGGAATACGTGCATTTTCAAACCCCTAAAAAATGAATTTTTCTATACAATTTTATGTCTCTCTTTACACCAAATTAAAGTGCTCAAAGAGTACTTTAATTTGGTGCAAAAAAAATTTCAAAATTTTTGAGTAGAAATGCATTTTTTTACGTCCTAAAAAATACACGTTTCCCAAAGCACACATTTAAAAAGGGACAGAGGGAGTATTATTATTTTATTCTGAGTGGGAAGTTTTTATTTTTTTTATTACTTTTGTATTTAGTTAGAGTAGTGTTTTTTTGGGAAGTAGTAGTAGAAAGAAAGAATAGTTTAATATAGTGAAGTTAGAATAGAGAGTATGATTTTGTGAGTTTTTTGAAAAGTGACTTGGTAGTTTATAAAAGGTATTTTGAGGTTAAATTTGGTCCAATTTTTGTTGAGGCTGATAAGGATGCCCTTATGCTTGCTAGTTGCTACCCCTCTGCACCTTTTCACTGCTGCCCCGGAGAGAGAGAGAGAGAGAGAGAGAGAGAGAGAGAGAGAGAGTTGCAGGTGGCCCACCACTATTACCTTTTTTTTTTATTCGGGTCAAAAGGGGTATTTCATACAATTTTACATTATCCAACCCTCATATCTCTCTTCTAAAACAATAAAACAAACCAATTAACTTTTAATCTCCACTTCTAAGATAATATCCCCTCCAACCATAACCACCTTTATATATATAATCACAGGGCCGGCCCAGTAGGCCTGGGCCTAGGGCATCTAAGAAATTCAACATTTTAGGAGCAGTCCCATAGTTTTTAGGTTTGAGCTTGATTAGAAGTCTTTTAGGACTAATATACCAAATTCTAAGGCCCGATTGGTCTATGACCCAGATAATCTCTAGAGACCTCATTTTATAGTGGAAGTTGTCTTCTCACTTCTATAAGTATGCGATGTGGGACAGGACTAAAGGGATAAAAGCTGTGTTTGTAACGCCCCGAAAATTGGGCACGTTAATAAATAAATAACACAATTTATTTAAATAGAAAACATACTTTCTTAAAATTCCAAAGAAAACTAAATAAAATTTTAACGGAAAGCTAAAAGTTTAGCTAACTTATTACAAGCGAAATAAATTAAATTCCAACATTGACCAACAAACTTAAACTTTATTAAAAGTTCGAATGAAAGAAAGGAACAGAGCCATCTAGCTATACACCTACTGGTAAAGCCACGGTTCCGCCACTTCGTACCCATCTAGCTGCTCCATCGACTCGAATTCAGCAGGCAGAGCTATCTCTTTCTGTAACTGGCGTTGGGGACACCAGGGCCACAAAAAGCAGTACCGTGAGTGGTAAAATTACACTCAGTAGGACAACTAAAACTAACCCTTTACAAAGGCATACTCATGCAGCATATAACATCATAGTGAATTCAATGAGCAATGAATATTAGGATTAGAGCAGTAAATCTCAAAACACAAAATCTTCCCAATTACAATTCACCATTTAAACATCAATCAATCTCTTTCTCAACTTTCCCAAGAAGTCACCACTACTTATCAACTCATGTGTAAGACATTACCACAATACTTGAACATACTCCAGGTTACAATTTCCAACCAAACACCCCGATAATCGGCATCGATTCCCATCCACAATATATCCCAGTACGTTAGGTTTTCCCCTACACACCAAGCCCACCTCACGGCTTTAAACCTCTGGGCATATATTGCACTTGGCTCAAGACCCATACCGATAGACGTCCCAACCCATAACCTTTCATTAATAACTAATATTTTGTTACCAACTCGCACATTTCAAACACAATATTCAACAAACTGAAATACAGGATTTATGCATCACATGGGCCCAACAATCACGTAAGTCCAATAATTCAACAAAATAAAAAGAATGATACAAATAGTCAATATTTCCCAAATAAATGACTTAGCAATTTCAGTTAATTAAAAATAGTAGATTAACTCCATAAATCACGAAATTTGACAGGGCAATAGATAATCAAATTTGGAACAAACTTTATGTTTCACCCGAAGTCTAGTTTTTAACTTTAAATAAGGTAAAAATGGATTTTTATACTGGATAGTGAATCTGTCCCGAAACTGCACTGAACAGGTAACTTTAAAAAATCATAGTAAATCCTACAAGCCTCGGATTGAAAGAAGTTCTATATGAAAGTTGCTTAACTTTTCGAGATCTACAACTCTTCTGTTATATGTTTTCTCTGAATAGGTCTGAAAAAGGGTCATAACTTCCGAACAGAATATAGTGTGCCCGAAACACGTTTTTCGCTACAATCTCGTTTTACGCCTTCGTTACCTTAACGATTCGACACCCACTATAATTACTGATTTCTATCTCATTCACATCCGTACAATTATTATAAATACATAAAAGAACACGTAAGCAGTAAAACCTAAGTAAAAAGAGAGTTTTAATGTCCTAACTTTCTTTCGACGACTAAGCGCGATCAAATGGAAAAGAATCGAGAACTCCGGTGACCGCAAATATTATTCTGAAAACAGCAAATTTAAAATGAAGGGATTTGCAGCCGTGTGGGTGAAAGGAGAGAAGTTGAAAGTCAATTAGTTCAAAGAAGAGAAAATAAATAAGTAAATGAGGTGGTGTTTGAACTTTGAATAGTCAACAAAAAAATAAAATAATTGAAAGGGAGCAATAGGAAGATGAAGAACCTGTTGAAAGAGCCAAAAGAAAAGTGTCGTACTTTCTTTCTTTTTTTCTTTTTTTACTTTGAGGTGTGAAAGAATGAATTAAATAAGAAGGGAAATAAATGGATAGAGTTAGCCAACCAATAGGAGATTGAGAGAGAGAATTTTTTGGGTGAGAGGGAGAGAGAGATACGGATGAATGGGTGTAAGTAGGAGAGAGTCCTATTGGAGAAGAAGCTAGGACTCTTAAAGGAGTCAAATTTTATTAATTTTAATGAAAGAGAAATCGGTTGTGCATGGGAGACTTATATAGAGAAATTGATAAGGGAAAAACTAGGATTAACATTAGAGACTCTTTTTTTTTTACATATCTATATATAATTACCACTAATAGATGTTTATCTAACTAACTTCTAATTTAACCCTTCATAACAAATAAATTACACTTATACACTAAATTAATAAATTACGGGTCTTAACAGTGTTAGAATCAAAGACTTTAAGCCAATTTACCCAATTAAGCCATAAAGGCTGTGGTTTTAATTTTTTTTTAAAAATTTGTTAAGAGTGAATGACACATTATTGTTAAGTAGGCCTAGGGCACTCCGGACCCTTGGGCCGGCCCTGTATACTCATTCTTCTATCATATACATATCCGCTAACAATTAGGGCGCAAGGGGTTATTGAAAACAGAAAGGAAATGAGTGCAAATTGAAAAGGGCTAGCACACGGGGCAATGGGAATCATCCAACCTTGATTCCTTGGAAATTTTTAACATACCACAAGTCTGTTTCACGGTATTGATACCTTAAAAGAACATACAATAGTTTGCAACCATTGGATCAATATTGAAACTAAATCTAACCGTCCATTTGATGAGGTAAAAAGTCAGTGCTGAAATCAAGGTAGTTTTCTTCCAAAACGAGGTGGTTTTGAGAGAGATTTTGGTTTTACTAATTTGCCATTATTTGTAACTCAACTTACCATCCCACATGACCAAATTACCATTGCTTGTCAGCACTTCTACCATTTAGTATGACCACCATGCACACTCAACTTGTTATAGTCGGTTACAAGTTAACAATGCAGAATAACAACACACCTACGCGTACGCAACATGTACGGACGGTACATCTCAATCGTCCAAAAGCATTTTTGACGGTCCGGATGTTAAAACACTCTTTGAACTCTTACTGGTCAACTTTTACCGGTCAAAGAGTGTTTTAACATCCAGACCGTTCAAAAGCATTTTCGACGGTTGAGATGTACCATCCGTGCATATGTGTACACGGACTTGCTTGCGCAAAGTAATTTTGGCAGAATAATTGTATCATTTACAATTCAAGGCAATTAATTTGCACACTCCACATTTGACTATTTCCAGCTCAAGGTGGAGTTAAATAGACCATCTTACGGAAGTGTAAATTTTGCCAAAGATGGAATTTAGCGTTTTTTTTTTTTTTAAATAATAGGTGGAAGTTAAATAAAAATTAGTATTTTGAGTGAAAAAATACATGACACACTTCTTAACTACTCTCTCCATCCCAAAATGTTTGGCACACATTCACTATTCACACCTCTCGAAAAATTATCTATATCTTTTTAAGGTATAATAAATTATATATGCAATATGAATCTTGTTTGATAGATTTTGCTTAGTTTTATTAAACAAAATTTTTCAAATCTTAAAAAGTAGTATAAATTACAAAATAAAGATGATTTTTTGAGAGGTGTGAATAGTATTTTTGGCCAAACATTTTGGGACGGAGGGAGTATTGTCTACTCATCACATTTATTTGTCTCTCTTATAAAAAGTGGCCAAAGCTTACAAAAATACTACTCCCTCTGTTCCTTAAAAAGAATAGTATATTCCATTGTAGAGACTAAAATTTCGGCACGACTTAACCACCGTTCGGTTAATTGAGATAAATAAATTATCTTGATTAATTAAAAGTCAAACCTTGGTCAACACTCTCGATTGAGTATTGGGTCCGTCAAATTTATGGGCTTAGTCCGTTGGAGATTAGTGGAAGACCAAAAATACATTGGGCTAAATTGACTTGCCAAATGGGTCATTCAGAAAAACTTTAAAAGAGTCAAATAATAAATAATATTTTTCTGTTAATTTAATTTCCTTAAAAAAAAAAAAGTCAAAATCTTCTTTTTAGGAAATGAATTAAATCTTCCTGATTGGAAGTAAAATAAAATTAAATTCTCGTGATTGGAAATTAAATTTAATCTTGCTGATTGGATATCAAATCAAATCAATCAAATGTCTTTCTTGGAAATCTTTCCAAACTTAACACCTCTCCCCTCTAGCCTATAAATAGAGGCTCATATGAAGAAGAGGAAAAGTTTTCGCTTGGCATTCAACCAGAGCTCTGAAGCACTCTTCAAGAATTCAAGCAATTCCTCAACAACTTGCAAAGAATCATGAAGCACCAAGAACAGCGTGCCAAATATTGTGTTATTCGTTGTGTTAGCGGAACTGCCCCTAAAAGTTGATTCATTTTTGAAGAGTTAGTGGGTAAAACTTAATAATGATATCTCCATCATGGGCAATAGTGGAAAGTGAACGTAAAAATTGGTGTGAAATGTGTAATGATGATACTTTCTTAATAAGTTGGAATTACGAAATTACACACTTAAAAAAGAACAGAGGGAGTAGTAATCAAAATATTTAATTCTTCTTTTACTTTTCATGTAAGAAATAACGAAATTTAAAGTGTTATAAATCTTGTCAATATTATTTTCTTTTTTTAATAGAAAATGGTAATTTGGTCACCTTGATATAAGTCTGTCACAGAAAATGGTAAATTAGGTCACCATCCAACTCATTTTTGTCTATTACTATTACTATAAGTAACACATTGCTACTAGGCTGTCACAAAAAATGGTAATTTGGTCACACATTGTTATAAGTCTGTACCGTAGTTGGTTCAACAAACAACTAATCAATTTTCGATTGGATAATCCTAACTACACAGAAAGGAAGTGAACAGAAAGCGTATAGATCAGCTCGAGGACCCACTTTTGGGTCCCATACGAACGATCCGAGCCGTTTATTCATCTTAGAATAATTTTCCGAGGGGCCCCGCGAGAAATCAGCTCAATCGGACGTGCGTAAGTGCTCGATCCGAAACTCATCCCGATTGAGCTGATTTCTCGCGGGGCTCCTCGGAAAACTATTCTAAGATGAATGAACGGCTCGGATCATTCGTGTGGACCCAAAAGTGGATCCCCAAGTTGATCTGTATGTTTTCTGTTCACTTCCTATATGTGCATGTAGCAAGGTCCATTTTCGATTAAAGAAGATAACTTATTGTTTTGATATTGGAGCCTTAAATGCTTTTACAACTTGTTTTTTTCAAATTTCAACACAGAATAGAATATGTAAAAACTTTTCAATAATGCTATAGATACACCACTTGTGTACTCCAAATGCACACTACCTTAATATACCAAGTGAGGCACATCAGGGTGGCGTGCATTTGGGGTGCACAAATGGTGTACCCATAGCACTTCTACAGTAATGTCAATTGAATTGACATAGGGTTATAGGCTAGCCTAGGTAATTATTCTCTCCTGTTTAACAACTGTTATAGGCTAGCGTAGGTAACTATTCTCTCTTCCTTAACAGCTGTTCACACACAAAAAACACCAAAATTATCCCCATCTTGAAAATAGCATCTTTTGCTTCTCTTCTTTCTTTGCTTTCCAACATTTATCTTCTCCGATAATTTTGCTTGTACCTCTGGCCAAGGCATGGGAGGTCAACCCTCCAATTTTTTTCCAATTCTGCAACAAGTTCGAAATACCGGTTGGCCTCCACATCACTATATATATATACCTCCACGAAAATGATCCATTGAGGGATCCCTCATGAAAATTCCGTGGACTTCATTGATCGGGGTCAAATTTTGACGATTTGAAAAGCTCAATGTGTTTAAAATATGTTTTTAAGGGCCTACGAGAGGAATCGCAAAAAAAAAAACTCGGAAGGGCTTCGTTCCAGCAGTTTTCGATAAACTGTATATGTACGGTTATTATGAAAGATTGTTTGGATGAAGCCCTTTCGGGTATTTTTTTTTTTGCGATTCCTCGGGTAGGCTCCTTAAAAACATGTTTTAAAAACATTGAGCGGTTCGGATCGTCAAAATTTGATCCGGCAAATTGAAAATGGGTGAGGTTCGCATGGAGAGATCCGTGAGGGATCCCTCCATAGAACATAACTCTCTCTCTCTCTTATAACATGTCTAGTCCACCTCATATTTCCATAACACATCTAATCCCCCTTTTTGAATTTTCTAAGGTGCAAGGTCCACTCTTCATTATTAATTGACAAATATGCCCTCAAATTAAATTTAAACATAATATACTCTCGCCGGAAAGTTCGTCAGTGCCCAAACATTTGCCGGAAGTTTGCCGGAAAATTTCATCGGAAAATTTCATCGTCGCCGGAAAAGTCACCAGAAGATTGGACTTCACCGGAAAAGTCACCAGCGCCGATAACCATATCTGAAATCACAAGATGTGGTTATCTGGACTGTCTTATTTTTTTTTAAAACCTATCCCAGATGTGGTTATCTGGACTCACAATAGGTTGTTAGCTGAACTCACAATATATGGTTATCTGGACTATATATTTTTTTTAAGCCTACTGGGGTCAGATGTGGTTATCTGGACTTTTTTTGTTTAAAAATAAAAATTCTACTTGGGATCAAATCTTCATCCACCCACATGTAAGAAATTCAATAAAAAAAAAACGTGGTCACAGATGGGTAGCCAAATAACTTAATAACAAAATAAGTTTTAATTGACCAAATAGAATGAAAATGGGAGCATAAGGAGTATCACAGTATAGCAGATGGTGTTGTAGCTAATTATAATTTCTAATAAAAAGGATGATAAAGAGTTAATAGTGGGCTAGTGGCTCCCAGAGTCCCACCTACCCTTTAAGCTAGTATTCCCAACATACATTACTGTCCTCTTTAACTCATATCCTTGGAGAACTCAAGTCTGTTGCAGAACGGTGTGAAGACTCAAAATAAGTTCTAGATCCAACGGGAGACTTTGCCGGAGTAGAAGTTGAATGGCGGCCGGAATGTGCCTAAAGGCCTAGAAAACTCACTTCTGGCTTTGATATTCTCCTTCTCTGTGTTTTTCTTGCATTTTTTTTTTGGCTAACCGGTAACCATGGCCGGTACTCGCCGGAAAGGCCAGAACTTGCTGGAATTCTTTCATACGGCTGAAACCCGCCGGAATGTTAAGAAAACAGAATCGGACATTCGATGTACCGATTTTTCGGCGCCGCCCTCCTTGCCTCCTCAGACACCCCAAAACCACTTCCACCGGAATTGACTAGTGACTACAGATCTGAAATCTCTGGCCAATTTGAGGCGATGTCGACACCGATGGACTTCACGAGGATGTGGGAGAGCCGAAGGCCTACTCGGCGGCGTCACTGAAAGACTTGATCTAGGCGAGGTTAGAGGCTTCAGCTTGGACGAAGGCTGTGCGCGGAGAATGATCTGTGGCGGTGGTGTTGATTTGGGAGGCAACGAAAGAGAGAGAAAGGGGGTCATCGGCGAGGGGTTCACCACAGATGGAGCAAACCAGGGGTGTGTCGTGAACAGAGAAGCGCAGGGTATTCTTGTATTTTGGATGTGTGAGTGGACTGAATATGTTAGGTAAATATTATGTGGACTGGATGTGTTGGGAAATAGGTATAGTGAACCTTATATATATATATATATAGAGAGAGAGAGAGAGAGAGAGAGAGAGAGAAGATCTTATAAGGGATCCCTTATATAGCTTATGTGAGGGATTTTTTGTTCGAGATTGAATTCCGATGATCCGAAACGTTAGATGTGTTTGAAACATGTTTTTAAGGTCTACCGCGAGGATTTGTAAAAAAAAAAAATACCCGGAAGGGCTTGGTCCATGCATTTTTTGATAAAAACGTATATGTTGGACCTTAAAAACACATTCTAAACACATCTAACGGTTCGGATCGTCGAAATTCATTCTCAAACTAAAAATCCCTCACATAAGCTATATAAGGGATCCCTTATAAGATCTTCTCCCCATATATATACTCAATAAGCATCTAGTAAGGGCTCCCTTACATAACTATGTAAGGGAGGAAGATCTCAGCCGTTGGATGAAAGGGAAGGAGAGCAACGGCTCAGATTAAAACATCACTTAAAAGGGTTCAAGAGGTCATGACCCCCCTCCCTTTCATTCACGTGTTACCCCTTCCCCTTCAGGGGTTCATTCATTCACCTGTGAAGAGAAAAAAGAGATAGAGAACGCGATCAAGAGACAGAGAAGAAAGCTGTGGACAACCTAGGCGACCAAATCACTCAGCTCATGATCATGGTGCAAGATGTCTTTAACCATCTCCCGCCAGTCCAAGAGAACCCCAAGCGACCCAGAAAAAGCCCAGAAATGGTCGCAGCTTTGGCCAAAATTTTTGAATTGGATAAATTCAAACCATTGGGCTATGAAAATTTCAGTGGTATCGGAGATCCGAAAATGCACCAGCAGGACATCAAAAAGGGGAACCTTGCAAATACCACCCCCAGCTCCACAAACAACAATTCCAAAACCACAACCTGAACCATTCACCCTAATAGAAACTTTCACCAATTCTCTACTCCCCTTGTTACTGTTTGCAAAAGCCTTCTCGAAAGTAACCTTCTCAAAAAACTCAAGCCTTGAAAATTACCAGAAGAACTTCCCGCTAGCCATAGACCAAACACCTTTTGTATCTACCACCAGATGTCCGACCATCATACCAATAATTGCATCTGCCTCCGTCGCAAAGTTCAGGACCTCATCGATAACGGAATCATCTTGCCTCCATGCTGAATCCATGAGAAAATATTGGGTTGACAAACAAAGATGAACCATCAACAGCCAAACAGTAATCCAGCCTTCCACGAGTTTTTGGGAGTCTCTGAGTTTGAAGTCAAGTTTCACCTTTGTTAAGTCAGTTTGTACTTCAAGTCTTTTTATGTTTCTACTTTCTTTCATATTCGAGTCTGTAATGTTGTTATAAAAAATAAAATAAAAATGGAGTCAACTTGGTAGTCCCGAACTACGCATGACCTGATTCCTTGCAAAGGGATACGTAGGCAACCCTTTATGGTTCGGTCGTAACTTTTGAAAAATCAATGTCACACCTTTGTGTTGAAATTGTCATAATAAACTTGAATTTTTTTTGAATAATCCTTCAACTCGAAATTGTTTTCCACCATCATTTGAGAATCAGGATACTCATTTTAAAACACGAGATTGTATTTGATTGAACCCTCGCCTCACGAAAGAAGAAGGAATTCCAGGCACTATCCCCGATGCCATCGAAAAGCAATTCTTTGACATAGAAAAAGCCTGCTAGGTCGAAAACCCGCAAGGGCGGCCTAGGCAAAAATTAAGGCAAAAAGCTCGCTAGATCAAAACTTTAAAATATGATCTAGGCAAAAGGTAGAGCATACACTGATTCTATCTATCAAGTTGCGCAATTCAAAATGAAGAAAGATATTCTTTGCTTTTATTACCCAAATAAATATATCCCTTGATTGCCTTTTTGAGCCTGAAATCAATTTCTTTGAAAACAATCCAGCTAGGCAGCTACCCCCAAAATTGGGGTGAATTAAGAGAAACAAAGTGCCAAACGCATGGTTATCGGTGGCACATCAAAATTTCAAAAAGTGTCAAACGCACGGTTACCAGTGGCACCTCTAAATTTCAAAAGAATAAAAGTGCCAAGCACAGGGGCACAACAAATTGCGAGTCATTGAAGCAAAAAAGAAAAAAGAAAATCAAGTGCCCAACAAAAAGCAAAAGAGGCACAAAGAAAATGTCCATCAAGAGCAAAAATGGCACCTACATAGTTCAAAATAGCTGCTAGCTCCAATAACCCGAAGGAAAATAAAATTTTGAGCCTATCATCCTTTCTTTGTCTAGTCCATAACCTTGGCCCCATTATAACCTGAATAAAGACCTTTCATATTGGAAAGCACAACTTGATAGTGAGAATCCAAGTCAAGAAGGGAACAGTCTAGTCTCCCTCAAAAGACAAATCATTATGCAAACATTGGCGTTAGCCAAAGTAGAAATCCAAATTGGGGAACGTCAATGGATCTTCATCAGCAGCCCTCCAAAATGGGACACCTCAGATCATCATCAGCAAGTCGGGGCATGGGTTCATAATAAGAAATCTGGTGTTTTGACGAAACAATCGATTTGAGTGAAACAATTTCCAAATTAAAAAAACTCAAGTGTATGACAATTTCAATATCTTGTGGGGCACGTTTTGCCATCCTCAAGTTTGTCACACTCAAGTCAACATACTCTTGTCAGAGTCCAACCCCTTTGTCCAAAAGGCCGATCAAATCCATCGGCCTTGTCAGTCATGTTAAAGTCCACCCTATTGTCCAAAAGGCCGATCAAATTCCTTGGTCTTGTCAGTCTTGTTAAAATCCTTTGAGTTAGCCTGGTCTTGTCAAAAATACACTTCATTGCCTATGCCATGTCAAGGGGCATCATTGTAAAGTCGCTCCTCCAAAAAGAGTCTTCTTTGTCTAAACCTTGTCCAAATTCACACAAGGTCTTTGTCCAGTCAACTCTTCATGGTCTTGATATTCTTGAACTCGTGCAAGACGATTTCAATGCATGGAAAAATCTATGTTTGGATACACAGGTTAATAGGTGGCCAGAACCACCAACAGATTCAGAACTAAAGGGCACATTTGTCCAGGACTGGGGAACGTCAGCCCATCACCATTCACCAGGGCAAGCATATGCCCAAGTCTAAGAACTGGGGCACGTCAGCCCAGAACCGTTCACTGGGGCAAGCATACGTCGGGATCCAAGAAGGCTCAAAGCCGCAATCTACAGTTGCAACAAAAACCCACCCAAAGGGTCAAACCTCAACCTAAAAGCTCAAGCTTCAAAAACCAGCCTAAAATCCAAACCCTGGCCAAAAGGAAAGACAGTAAAGCAAAAGTGACACCCCGTTGTGCCTCCTACCACTTCAAAAGAAGGAATGTTGTCATTGTGTCGTCAAGTGTCAAAACCTGAGTCTCACTCAACGTCCTCAGTTACGATTTTTCTAATCAACAGTCCATAGTAACAATTTTCCAAACAAACGTCCTCAGTGACGATTTTCCCAATCAAAAGTCCTCAGTGACAGTTTTCCAAACTAAAATCCTCTTTAGGCAATCACTATGTTCTTAAGTCCTCCATATCAATAAAACTTTGTAGTCTGAATTCATTTGCAGCACACCCATTGATGTGACCCTAGTGGTCAGCTTTATGTTGTGACCCTAGTGGTCAGCTTTATGTTTCTAGCTTTACGTTGTGACCCTAGTGGTTAGCTTTATGTTGTAACCCTAGTGGTCAACTTTATGTTGTGACCCTAGTGGTCAGCTTTATGTTGTGACCCTAGTGGTCAGCTTTATGTTACTAGCTTTTTGTTGTTACCGTAGTGGTCAGCTTTATGTTGTGACCCGAGTGGTCAGCTTTATGTTGTGACCCTAGTGGTCAATTTTATTTCGTGACCCTAGTAGTCAACTTTATGTTGTGACCCTAGTGGTCAGCTTTATGTTGTGACCCGAGTGGTCAGCTTTATGTTACTAGCTTTATGTTGTGACCCTAGTGGTCAACTTTATTTCGTGACCCGAGTGGTCAGCTTTATGTTGCTAGCTTTATGTTGTGACCCTAGTGGTCAGCTTTATGTTACTAGCTTTTTGTTGTGAGCCTAGTGGTCAGCTTTATGTTGTGACCCGAGTGGTCAGCTTTATGTTATTAGCTTTATGTTGTGACCCTAGTGATCAACTTTATGTTGTGACCCAAATGGTTATACCCGTTTCCACCCGAGTTTTGAGATATGTTTCTCGCCCCAGAATTTTGAGATATATTTCTTACCCAATGATTTGAAATGGCTCTTCCCGAGTCATCATAAATTTTAAGTCCTCTATGGAATTGATTTGATTTGAAATGGCTTTTCTTGAGTCACATAGATTTTAAATCCTCTACGGTACTTTAGTCCTTCACGGTATTTACCAGATTTTGGCATTTTAGGCATTTAAATATTTTTATGATATTTGTTATTTAAGTCCTCGAAAACGGCATTTAAATATTTGTTATGCAAGTCCTCGAAAACGGCATTTAAATATTTTCATGATATTTCTTGTGTAAGTCCTCGAAAACGGCATTTAAATATTTGTTATGTAAGTCCTCGAAAATGGCATTTAAATATTTTCATGACATTTGTTATGTAAGTCCTTTAAAACGGCATTTAAATATTTCTTATGTAAGTCCTCGAAAACGGCAATCGAAGAGGGGCAACTGTAGACACCCCAATTTGGACCTCCCAAATATCCTCAAAGTCGTGGCCGGACGGCTCCCCAATGATGATAAAAGTCAAAATGTGCCTCGGAAGCTTTGGAACAATATTTTTTGTGGAAAAACCCAAGGAAAATCTCTTCAACACAAACCCTACTCTACACCATCTTCTAGTACATCAAAATCCTCTTTTTTGATATATAATATGTCTCAATCCGTTTTGAAATGAGGGAGATATGAGGATTTTACCAAAACGACTCTTTTTCCGACCACCTGAGGGTAAAATCATCATAACTTTTGATGTATAAATTATTTTGTATTGAAACCACTTGAGTTAGAAAGTAGATTCAACAAGCTTTCCAACGGTATCAACCACGCGTAAAACGAAGTTTGGTAGCACCCGGGGCGGCCCCGCAAAGTTTGGCTTATTAAGTTAGCCATGCGGCCAAGTTAAGTTAGCCGCGCGGCTAACTTTTTGACTGAAAATTCAACTCCACTGTGCGGCTAACTTGGTTAGCGACGCGGCCAAGTTTTGCTATCAAAATTGGAAAATCTGGGTTCAGAAGATTTTACGCAGGCGAATATATTCCGAACGCCAGAGCATCTCATCATCGCGCTCAATCTTTTGCGTGATCCTCCGGCTCTCTCTCACGTCTATAAATACACACCTCCCTCTGCCGTTAGAGAGAGATCAAAAAAAGCTGTGAATCACCACCGTCCGTCACCGAAACCCAACCACCAGCTACCATATTTTCCGATAACCACCTCGGTTTGTCACCTGAAAACTTATTCCCGAGCACCCAAAGTTTCAATCCCATATTCTTCTCTCATTACTTTCCAAAAAATCATAATCCGTTCGAAAACATTTTCAACCCGAGTCCGGTAGCTCATATCGATCGTTCCGAAGAAACAAAAAAAATTTGGATACCAGGCAAGGTTGGCCTGGCGGCCAACGTGTATAAGCCGGGCGGCCGACTAGGTTAGCCGTGTGGCTAACCTTGGCAACCAAGAACACTCCCCTGTTTTCTCTAAGGTTGTGCTCTGTTTTCTTTGTTTACTGGTTCACCACTTTATGATTACATTCCCCCCCCCCTCCCCCCCCTCCCACACACACACACACACACACACACACACACATTTTACTTTGTTAACATTAGCTCCCCCTTTAATTTATTTTACCACTGATATGTCTTTTAAAAGTTTTCGCTTATTATTGTTGCACCCATTTTACTTGTTACATGATTAAAGTTTCTCAATAAAATATTTTTTAATATCCCACAAATATTTAGTAAAGACCGGAAATTTTCCGGGCGAGTGGGGTGCTTTTCAATAAAACCTTCCCCGCGAGTAATCTGGCTCCCGAATCCAAAAATCTTTTCGCGGATCAAACCCTTTCCAAACCGGCACAAGAATCATCAATTATTTTTCAACGGTTTCTCGGGTACCAAAAACATTTCAAAATTAAATCCCGGGGAGCGACTCATTTTTTTCGTTTATTTTCAAATCAACATTTTCCACAAGAGAGCCGCGTGGCGCCGTCCACACACTTGCAATGACAATTTGTTCGTGGTGTCTTCAACATAAGTAGCAGTTCATGACTTGTAAATCAACTATATGACTCTACGACTTCCAGGAGTATACTTATCAAACAACTTGCATACGACATGCATTAATCATATGCATAGACAGTCTTGGTTAAAATGCAGAGAGGACTAACATTTGGCGATCGTACCAGTTCCTCACATGAGTTGCAAAGAATGCAACCTTCTACAAGCATACTTCTTCTATAATCTGTGTTTTACTCCTTAATGGTTCTTGTGACAAGAATGACCGAGTAGAATTTCTCCAAATTGACGTGTCATCCACTCAAGTGACTTAAAGCTTACACAGTCATGTAGGGCGAGAAAACGGAGCTGTCACTATCTAGGGGTGAGCTTAAGCTAAAGCATAGTTGGAAGGCTTTGCTTAAGGTTGATGATAGTTGCTTTCTGGTGCTGGAATGCCAATGAAACAAATGCTTAATACAAAATTTGGGCCCCCATTTTGTTGGTCTGGTACAATGAACGGTACCCATAAACAACAACACGGGGTGGTTTAGGGTTATGTTATTTCTATTATAGTCAGGTTTAAGAACGAATGGCATCAAATTGTAAAATCACTACAAGAAAATCATGATCTAGTAACGGTTTTTTTAGTAACAGTTGGATGAACTGTTGGTAAAAATTGGGTATAGTAACAGTTTTAGAACCATTACTAGAAACAGGACTTTAGCGACGGTTTTTATTGAACTGTTAGTATATTAATGTACTCTAGTAACGGTTTCAAACCAACCGTTACTAAATACCCTACTCTAGTAACGGATCAAAATCAACCGTTACTAAATACCCTCCTTTAGTAACGGCTCCAAACCAACCGTTACTAAATATCCCTCCAACCATTACTAAATACCCTCCTCTTTAGGCCCTCATAATATGTATGCTAATGATACTATATTATAAAGACCAATTCGAGAATATCATCAATTATATCAAATAATTTTAAGCGGCTATAACATTCAAAATTTTACATGAACGGTTTAATCAACAAACACAACAAAATCAACGATCTAGATCGTCATGATTGTGCCGCGATCGCATGGCTACTGTACATTCAGTTATTGTACGCGACTTACTTTATTATTAACTGCGTCCAGGTGAAAGGGTTTTCTTAATCCGATCGAGCCAAAAATTTACATGAAAGACGTAATTAGCAAGCACCACAAAATCAACGATCTTGATCGTCATGATTATGTAGCAGTTGTGTGGCTACTGTACATTCAGCTATTACACATGACTTAGTTACAATCAATCATATCTCGATGAAGGGGATCTGTAAACCCAATTGAGCCAAAAATTTACGTGAATGATTTAACCAACAAGCACAATGAAATCAACGATCTCGATCACCATGATTTGTGTCGCAGTCGTGTGACTACTATACATCCACCTATTGCACAAGACTTAGTTTGCTATCAAGCAAGTTGAACGTATAGATTCTAAAAGCCATTGTCGTGTCTATTTTTATAATGAGGTTTTTTTTTTCTCTATCGAAACTGTCTATCTTTGGCACAACATGAATTAGATATTTTTCTACTATGTTTGTGGGTACACTATCCATGTATGAATTTAATCCAATATCATTAGACATTTGATCCTAAATTCTGAATAAAAAAACTAGAAGATTGAATTAATTTGTTATAAGTATTCAATTGAGTTGGTTTTCTAGGATCCCAGTTGAATAATTTTCAAATTATTGAACGGGTCGAATTATTTGTGTGGGACCAGTGGGCCCACAAACTACAAGAAAACAGGGATTTTATGGCATTTTTTCAAAACTGCCTCGTCAAGTAGTTCACAAGGCACTACTTTTTAAGTACCGCAATCGTGTAATTTTTATTTAATGATTGCACAAGACTTAATTTACTATCAATTGCATCCTGATGAATAGGCTTTCTAGACCCGATTGTGCCTAAATTTAGTATGAAAGATTTAATCAACAAGCACAATGAAATCAATGATCTCGATCGTCATGATTGTGTTGCAGTCATGTGGCTACTGCACAACACTTAGTTTACTATTAAGCAAGTTGAACATATAAATTGTAAAGGTTATTGTCGAGTATTTAATGGTCAATCTAAACGTTAGGATTTCATGTTTTACTTATTTCATCATTTTTCCCAAATAAAAAAAAATCATCGGATATCGATAACTACATGATCAGAAGACGTTAACGCTTTTGCAGGCATTAAGGCCTTATAAAAGACATCACCCGAGCTCCACCTGAGGTCTTCTTTCGCTGTCGGAACCATCTATCTTTTTCCCAACATGGATTATATATTTTTTACTAGAATGAAGTTAATAACATGTCATAAGACACTTGATCGGACAAAAAATATCACCCTATTACTAGTATTTAGTCATTAAAAGCAAACTTTGAGGGATTAATTAATTTTAATTCACCAAAGATATGTTAAAAATCTACCAAAATATTTAGGGGGGAAATTTGGCGGGATCCAATACATTTATAAACAATTTATTGTCACCAAAAATGAAGTCGATTCTTTTCTATTTTTTTCCCTCCCGCCTATTTTTTCCCTCCTCTCGTCCCAGTGATGCTACCCATTCAGTCCTTGAAACACAAAAAATAAAAATAAAAAACAAAGAGGGACAGAAACGAAAAAGAGAGAGAATCGGAAAAGCCCCAAATCGATTTCTTCTGCTCTATCTCCTGCCGTCATCGACCTCTTGCCGTCATTGGAGGTACACAGCGATTTCTTCTTCATCGATCTCTCTTATTACTTCTCCAAGTTATTTCGAGCGCACAGGGGCACGGAGTCGGTTCAAACCGTCACTCCTCTCAATGACTGGACTTTATCAGGTTTCTTCTCCCTCTTCCTATATTTATATGTACCTATCCCAATCTTTAGACCCTAAATAGTTACTACCGTAGACTCTTTCTTGTGAACCGTAACCCGATAGAACAAATTGATAACTTGGGTAAAAGACTGAGATTTGATTGGAATATGAGTATCGTTGTAATCTTGCACCTGTATCATTTCCCTATTTTGACCTGTATCGTTGTAATCTAGCGATGGATATCTATTTTGATGGAGGTCTTTTTTAGAGGGGAACTTATGATGTTGTGATTTCTGTCTGGACAAGTCTTAGGGAAGGTATATATCGTAGATGATTTTGTTATGTCAAGTATGAGGGAGATTATATTGATGTACTATGTACTTTTGACAAGTTCATGTAATGATATTTTGAATTATGGTGTCGAGGTTTATTTTTGAATGAAATTGCAATTCCAAGACTTTTAGTATTATGGACATTTAAGAATAGGTTCTTAGGTATATATATGAAAATAAATGGAATATATATGGCTGCTATTTAAAAAAAGGGGGGGGGGGGGGGGGGGGGTCTAAAGCAACAGTTTTAAGTGTTGTTATGGCTACTATTA
>JAXBDA010005596.1:0-23855 GCA_036023075.1 Gaultheria prostrata
ATCCCTTACATAAGCTATGTAAGGGAGCCCTTATAAGATCTTCTTCATATATATATATATATATATATATATATATATATATTGGGGGCGGTTCAATGGACACAACGAATAACACAACATTTGACACAGTTTTTTGTGAGCCCCACACGAATGATCGGAACCGTTCAATTTGTTTAAAATATGTTTTTAAGGATTCCCGTAAAAAATCAACTGATTTGGATATTAGTAAGGGCTTGATCGGTTCATCCAGCTGATTCCTATCAGATTTTAAGGATAAAACTGAATGAACTGATCATGCCTTTACCGATATCCAAATGAGTTGATTTTTCACGGGAACTCTTACAAACATGTTTTAAACAAATTGAACGGCTCCGATTATTAGTGTGTGGCTCCGATTATAATTGTGTCAAATGTTGTGTTATTCGTTGTGTCCATTGAACTGCCCCCAACATTGGAGTGTTAAATTACTTCGCAATTTCCAGTTGTTTGACCAAACCAGTAGTCGGTCACTTGCTGCAATTCAAGAACAAGTGAACAACTGATCCAGCCTCTCTAATTTCTAATGCATTCTCATGACCATCACCTCTCTCTCTCTCTCTCGAACATCTCTCTCTAAACCTGACAATTGAATTTCCGTGCATGTGAGCAGCAGAACAATGCCTTGATCAAATTTTCCCCAAGCCCTTTGCAACTTTCGATCAGTTCAGTACTTCCAACTTCGAACTTAATTTCAAATTTTCTTTCAAAAAAACCATTTCTTTCTTCCTCATTTTTACCCTTGCCCCAACTGTTTGGTTGCTGAGAAAATGAAAGAAAAGAGATGAACTCTTGCCCGGGCTTAATTACCGGTACTGTTCCATTTCTTCTTTCAAACCCTTAATTAAACCCCAGAAAAGTAGTTCTGGGATTTTGCAGATTAGGATTATGAAACTGATTTCCTTGTTTTTTAAATCCAGATGGTGCATTCATGACGTTTCTTGTGAAAAAAGTAGCTCCCCAAACGTAACAACCCACTACCTAACCCCTAAATTTTATCTTAACTTTTTCTGCTTTGCTTCCTCTGTTTTCTCAGCCACCAAACCAAGAAACCCTCTTAACATGAATGGTATTCTATTCGGGGACTCATTTTTTTTTTCTTCCCCTTTTTGCTGCGATTTTGCAGGTTTTCATGCTTTCGGGAGGTGCCTAAGGATTCTCGGTTACAAAATTTTCCAGCCAATCTCATGAGGTTCTTTCTTCCTCTTCTATCTCTTCTTGTAACTTTCAAACATTGACAATCGGAATTATTTGTTGGTCCGGATTACGATGATCAGCCACACTGGGACTCAGACATTAGTTGTTCTTGTTTTTACGTAAGCTTGTGCTCTATCTTACTCTTGATTCGTGCAACAAACTTCAGGTTCTCGGGAGTGAGGGAAATCAAAAAATTCGAGACTCAATTTGTTGTTAGCATGCTAAAACAAAGTTAAAAGTTCTCTAATAAAATGTTACTTTTGTCGATCAAAAAAAAAAAAAAAACTAAAAGTAAAGCGTGGCATTAACGAAGGATTTTGATGAAATAACATCTCTTTAGTGGGTAAACAAACTCGTGGAACTCTCTAAGTACTCTTGAGTAGTTCTGAAAATTCTATTTTGATTTCCCTTATGTTTCTTTGAACTTTGTTGCTTTAGTAAATTGGAAAATTCTACCGTCAACCCAATCCAATGGGCGGATGATAAGTGTGTTTTTTGACTGGTAAGAGTGGACAATAGAAGGGCTAATTTCAAGTTTTGTGTCCAAAACACCTTAAAATCATGGAAAAACTGGGTCAGAATTTTAACTTCATACATGATATTGGCATCTTTAGTGTCTATTCTTGATCTAAATCTCTGCTTCTTCTTTCTGTAGATTGTGAGTATTCATCCACTATCCTCCTTGGTTCAATCAGCCTGGTCAGTGTAAAAAGGAAAAATGCAGCGACCTCCGTCACACGAAGAGTTCGCTCTGAAGGAGACCTCGCCCAAAATCGTCGGGGCAGGGGCCATCACGGGCGATAAGCTCACGAGCACGTATGACCTCGTCGAGCAGATGCAATACCTCTACGTACGAGTTGTCAAGGCGAAAGAATTACCCGGGAAGGATATCACCGGCAGTTGTGATCCTTACGTCGAAGTGAAACTGGGCAACTACAAGGGAGTCACTAGGCATTTCGACAAGAGAACGAATCCTGAATGGAATCACGTCTTCGCTTTCTCTCAGGACCGGCTCCAGGCCTCGTTTGTCGAGGTTACAGTGAAAGACAAAGACGTCTTGGTAGACGACTTCATTGGAAGAATGCAATTTGATCTGAATGAAGTCCCGAGACGAGTCCCACCGGATAGTCCCTTGGCTCCGCAATGGTATAGGTTGGAGGATAGGAAAGGTGACAAGATTAGAACAGGGGAAATCATGCTTGCTGTTTGGAAGGGGACTCAAGCCGATGAGGCGTTTCCAGATGCTTGGCATTCAGATGCAGCTACCGTTAGTCGAGAAGCCGTTACGAATATCCGTGGGAAGGTGTATCTATCGCCCAGGCTTTGGTATGTTAGGGTCAATGTAATCGAATGTCAGGACTTGTTACCGGGCGAAAAGAACAGGATCCCCGATGTTGCCGTGAGGGTTTCTGTCGGAAATCACGCAATGAGGACTAAAGCTGCCAAGGGTGTGAATCCAATGTGGAATGAGGACATGGTTTTCGTGACCGCAGAGCCGTTCGAGGATCCTTTGGTTATTTATGTAGAGGATAAAGTTGGATCTAACACCGAGGTATTGGGGAAATGCGTGATCCTGTTGTCAAATGTGCCCAGGAGGTTCGATCACAAGCCGTTACCCGCCCGGTGGCATAATCTGGAGAAACACACGTTGGTAGAGGGGGGAAAGAAGGAGACGAGATTCGCGAGTAAGATTCACTTAAGGATCTGTTTGGAAGGCGGGTATCACGTGTTGGACGAATCGACTCACTATAGCAGCGATCTTAGGCCGACGGCTAGGCAATTGTGGAAATCGAGCATCGGTCTTTTGGAACTCGGGATTATAAGCGCCTCGGGGTTGTCCCCTATGAAGACGAGGGACAGTCATGGGACCACGGATGCCTATTGCGTTGCGAAGTATGGTCCAAAATGGGTTCGGACTAGGACGATCGTCGGTAGCACTGCTCCCAAATGGAACGAGCAGTACACTTGGGAGGTTTTTGATCCGCATACGGTGGTCACTATCGGCGTGTTCGATAACGCTCACATACATAACGGTCACATACACGGAGGGGGAAGAGACTCCAAAATTGGGAAAGTGAGGATCCGGCTTTCGACACTCGAAACCGACCGAGTTTACACCCACTCGTACCCTCTCATGATCTTGCAAACGTCAGGGGTGAAAAAGACCGGGGAGGTTCAACTAGCGGTCCGGTTTTCGTGCACCTCTTTTTTCAACATGTTGCATAAGTACACCCAACCGTTGTTGCCGAAAATGCACTACGCTCACCCGTTGTCGATAAGCCAACTAGACATTTTGAGGCACCACGCGAATCAGTTGGTCGCGGTGCGGCTGAGCAGGGCGGAGCCGCCGTTGAAGAAGGAGGTGGTGGAGTATATGTTGGATTTGGGGATTCACATTTGGAGTGTGAGGAAAAGCAAGGCTAATTTTTACAGGATCATGAATTGTCTAAGTGGGCTGATTGCCGTTGGGAAATGGTTTGAGCAGATATGTCATTGGAAAAACCCTATTACGACGATTTTGATACACGTCCTTCATGTGATTTTGATGATTTACCCTGAATTAATTCTACCTACCATTTTTCTCTACCTTTTCTTGATCGGCCTTTGGCGGTGGCGATGGAAGCCGAGGCACCCGCCGCACATGGACATCCACCTGTCACACGCGCATGCCGTTGGCGGTGATGAGCTGGACGAGGAGTTCGACTCGTTTCCGACGACCAAGGGGAGTGATTTGGTGAGGATGAGGTATGTCATATCAATTTGATTGTGAAATGCATACACTTCTGTTCCATAATAAAACTGCCCAGGTCTGTATAGATCAGAAAATCAACACTTTCGTGCATAATTTTTTCCGAATTTTCTTTGCTATTTAAGAAAACTAAGTGATTCTCCTTGGTGAAACAAATAAAAAATTGAAACTCGGGAAATGTTCTATTTTCTTAGCTTGGCACAATATATTTATATCTTTTTCATGCTAGCGTTGTGCCTATTCAATGCACAGAACAAAAAAAATCACACTGAAATTTCCGGCCCTCATGTATCGAATGGGTGCAACACCATTTGTGTTTTTTCCGGCCCTGTGTTTTTAGCGGGTTGCAAGTACAACTATTAGATACAAAAGACTTGGAATCAATTAGAAAGTAAAAAAAAAAAAACTTACTTCCCCACATCCCCTCCCTCCCCTCCGTAGCCCTCCACCTCCGAAAGGGGGAGTGTTGGTGTGCGGCCCTAGTTTGTGGCATCCGAGTCATTGGATGTTTGTTCAACGGTCTTGATTTCATCTCAGCATTTTGTAGATCCGAGTCGTCCATTCCGCACATCAGGGGGCCGTGGTGTCAAAAAATTAAAAAAGGCAAAATTCTAGAAAAATAAGATTTGAGGTTTGGAGATTTTGGTAGGCAAAATACATTTCTATAGAGTATGTATTGATGATTGATTGATTGATATTTCTGATCACATCGTTAATTCTTATTGTAACAAGGTACGATCGGCTTCGGAGTATAGCGGGGAGGATCCAGACGGTAGTGGGGGATTTGGCGACGCAGGGGGAGAGGTTCCAATCGCTTATTAGCTGGAGGGACCCAAGGGCGTCCGCACTTTTCGTGACGTTCTGTTTGATTATGGCTATTGTGCTTTACGTTACGCCGTTTCAAGTGCTGGGGCTTTTGGCGGGGTTTTATGTTTTGAGACATCCCAGGTTCCGGCACAAGCTTCCTTCTTTACCCGTCAATTTCTTCCGGAGGTTGCCTGCTCGAACTGACTCCTTGTTATAGGGTTTTGTCTGGAGTTTTTCGCCACAAAATTGCGAAATGCCAGCCCTGCCAGGTACGTAAGGTTGTGTATGTCCTGGCATATTGTAGCTGTAATTTTCTTCCCCTGTATCGATGGATATCAATACATGGAATGTTGCTTATTTGAAGGGAATTACAATATTATTATTATTTTTATAACTGGATGTCCGGGTTAGTTTGCGAGCACTTCGATTAATTTCGGAGCCTTGGAGGTAATGACCGGTATGATGTGTAATAAGTAAAAGCTGTTTTATTTATGGATTCCAAGAAATACTTTGTTACTCGCGGTTTTATAATTTCAAGTGACAATTTTTTTTACTGCAATATATCATACGTACACTTCAAATTAGTGGTGGAGTTAGAATTGTAGTCCGAGTGGAGCCGGCTTAATAAACATATTTTTATCCATGCGTATATTTTTTATATCATAAACCTTTTACTTGTCAATGTAACACATTTGTACATTGAAATTATTCTAGCCTAATATATTAAAAGTACATGAATCATTTTAATCTATTTTCTTCAGACTACTGCATCACTCACATGCTTAATTTTCACTTCTGAAACAAATTGAGAAATGAAAATGTTGAAATAATTTTTTTAGTAAATAAAACTGAAATTATTAAGATTATAAAAAGTTATTACATTAATAATATCAATAATTACAAATTAGCATTACAAGTAGTAGAGTTTTCAAAATTCGGAACCGCCCCCGTCCGGCCCCAATGTACATTGATTTGCCATATTATGGTACACAAGATCAACTAGAAACCAAAAGTACCCTGAAACTTACTGAATTCACTTTGATGCCTCTTGTAAGAAAACAAGGCCATCTCCAAAAATGGAGTTAAATGCACAAATTAGTTAGCAATTAGGTCAATTGGCGAACATTTTCTTTTTTTTCTGTCCCCAATAGTAAAATTAGGATGAAGATAAAGTGTGTCAGGAGATAGAAAATATTAACTAACAAATGAAATGTGATAGCAGCAAAAATCACAACTACGTAGGACCCAAGACTTCAAAAAATTAAAAAGGTTCCCAATTTTAAATTTTACTACCGTTGGAACTTCTCTCTTCAAATACAATACCATTTGTTTGCTCCGTTTTATGTCTTCCGGTAAAGATCCGGAAATTCATGATTTATTTATTTATTTATTTATTTTTATAAATAACATTGGGGTAATGTGAGGAATAATGAGAAGTGATGAAATTGACTAAGTATTGGAGTGTTGGTGAGATATATGTTGATTGAGGTATGTTTGATTTACACAAGTTACATTTGGACCTAAAGTGTAATTATATGTGTGTATGTATTGTGTGTGGTGTGTGAGAGGAGAGAGATATGTCCTCTTTCCCCCCAAAAAAATCAGTCCCCTCTTTCTCTTCTCTTCCATAACTCTCTTCTTCAAACTCCCCCACCATCCCAAGCCAAATCAAGAGTTCTACACTTAGTCCCTTCATTAAACCTTCATAAAATCTCGAGCTCTACGCGTTGATGTGCTCATTTCACCCCGGAGTTTGAAGAACATTTTTGGATCTTGAAGCTAGGGTTCGGGTTTTTGCTTTTGGAAGGGTTTCCAAGCTCAATCTTTGAGGTAGGGATTAATTTCTACCTCCTCTAATGGTTTATTGTTGACATGTTACATAAATCTTGGTTGTTCTCACCATTTTCTAGTCATACTTGAGAATCTCCATGAAATGGGTTTTGATCTTGATTAAGTTTGGTTTCACACATTGGGTTGTTCAATTTATGAATTAGTTGATGATATGGATCCCTCTTTCATTTTTGTTTGATGATTGAGACTCTAAAATTTGGTATGGGTTGAAATTCCCCACCATAAGTAGAAATCTGCTCGTATTGGTCACTGTTTACACTTTTTGGGCAATATTAAAGCAGAATTGGGAAAAGTGTAAAACTACAATGTTGTAGCTCTTCAAATTACCTACGTTTTGATATATAATACGTCCAAAACGGAGTTCGGTGTGAAAAGTTATGGCGAAATACTGAGACTGTTCAAAATCTACTCGTAATGGGTTTGTATCGATACAAAACACCTTTGTATCGATACCAGAGGGGCTGTTCAGGTTTTGGACCCCGTGTATCGATACACCCTCATGTGTATGAGGGTGTATCGATACAAGTGGCCATTTTTTGCCAGAATCATATTTTGTGACGCCTTTTGATTTCTTCGGGTATTTGCTTGGTATAACCATCCTCCGAACCTCGTTTCTTGTTCCGATAATTGTTCCGGACCTACTCACTTGTACCGTTAGAACTTTATTGGTTTTCCGTGATTGATTAACATTATATTTTACAGTGGGCCTACTTGATTGAATTGAATGAGAATTGTGGATTGAATTAACATCAAGGGGATGGGTGACACAATGACCTCGGGGTTTGGATTACTTGTTTGACATATAACGACACTAGTTGGGTGATAATCGACCGAATTAGAGTTTTGAACGTTGATTTGAGATGTGTTATTGCATGGACACTAAATTGATGAGAATGAGCATGAAATGATATAAATGGATGAAAAGAATGACACGGAGCCTATATGGTATGTCCGGAATGACACGGAGCCTATATGGTATGCCCGGAATGACACGGGGCCCGAAAGGGTATGCCCGGAATGACACTGAGCCTATATGGTATGTCCGGAATGACACGGGGCCCGAAAGGGTATGCCCGGAATGACACTGAGCCTATATGGTATGTCCGGAATGACACGGGGCCTGAAAGGGTATGCCCGGATGGCACGGGGTCCGAAGTGATATGCTCGGACTTCGATAAATGGAAGAAATGAACGATAAACATGATATGAATGATAGATGTGATGCTATGGATACGAGATTGAACACGCGTTACATTTGTTGGTGAATTGTGATTATACGTGGACACCGAAACGATATCTCTGAATATGAAATGATGATGAAAGTGTGATAATGATGGCACGGGGCCCGAAAGGGTATGCCCAGAAAAATAAAGAAGGATTCGAATAAGTAATGTACATAATGAGAATGTTTTGGATTCATGCGACGTGTCGATTACGTATTGGGTACGACGTATTGGTTGTAGGAGAATCTAATGACTTTATTAGGTATAATCCATCCTATTGGTTTCTTTTAAGTCTTATACTTTTGTGTGATCTCCTTGTTCATTCCTTTCACGTGTATTTAACATTAGTCATAGATGGGTACATTTAGAACATATGGACACATGAACAATGTTGGATGTTTTGGAAGTGCTTGGTCAGGTGGCGGATGTTCTTTATTAAGTACGCGTAGGATATTTGATTTGACTAGTGTGAGTTGATGGATATGCTTGGTGAAATTAAAGAGGATGCTGGAATGTTTTTTCGAGTTAACTAACATAATGATATGCTTGGTGGCTTGCTTACTTGTTATTTGTCAATCTTATGTTATGCTTCCTGTTCATTATATCTTGTTGTGCATTTGTGTGTCTGAAACAAAAAAAAGGGATACCTACTGGGTGAAGTGAATGCTCACCCCTTTGCTGTTTCAGCCTTTCAGGTATAACCAAGCGGCATGAATTGAGATGCGAGGGATGCATGACATTTTCGAAGCATGGCATGAAAGCATTTTCATCATAAAAAATCTCATCATTTGAATTCAAAGTTGTATTTAAATCTCTCTTTTTGAAAGAATGTACTCCCTCCGTTCCTAAATAAGTGTCCCACTTTCTCTCTCTTACCTTTTTTCAAATCAAAAAATGAAGTGCTTCTGTGTATCATTTTTCAAACTTTCTTGCACCGAATTAAAGTACTCGACGAGTACTTTAATTCGGTGCGAAAAAGTTCAAAAAATGATACACGGAAGCAATTCATTTTTTGATTTGAAAATGACACGACTTTTCGTAATGGACACTTAATTAGGAACGGAGGGAGTAACATTTTTGGAGGAACGATTTATATGGGACACGGGTACCGAAATTAGATTGTCGTTTATTGTCAATATAGCAGTGTGAGATGACTTTTGAGACTAATCTATGAGTTATTGAGATATCTCACAGAGAAAAATATTTATTTATTTATGTTGAAAATCGAGGGCGTGACAACTTGGTATCAGAGCCATAGGTTCGAAAACCTAGGAACCGTGGGGAGACTTGGTAGTCTCGGGGCAGAAACTAACGCATGGTTTTCTCAAACAAAGACATTGTTTTCATAAGCATTGTGTGCTTGCATGGGTGACATACATCAACGTGACGTTGCAATTACGATTACGTAAGATAGTGTGGTTTAGTTGAAAGTGTTGAATGAAATGGAGGCTTAACGTCATAGTAACGTGGTGACTGTGGATTGTACGTTTTCTATTTGGTACTTGTGAAGTGGAAAATTGTATGCTTTATGAATAAGTATTTGGTAGAAATTAATGTGATGAGAAGTGTGCTATGACTTAAGCGGTGACAGTTAGAAGTACATGAACATGGTGTCGTCTCCCTAGTAAACTGTAGTGTAATGATATGGTGATTCCTTTGGTGTCAAATAAAGAGAGTAGAGCACGATGATAAATTCTTGTGGTGTTATCTTGAATGATAGAGTTGAATTTATGATGTACCGAATACATGCATGCTAAATGTCAATCTAGTGATCTGTTGATTGTTAATAATGATTATATATGACTTACATGAAACTCTTTCCTAAAGAAATATACATATTTTTGAGGATCTACTTCCGGATGTTCAACTGGAAGAGCGGCTGGCCACCGCTACCTCCTGAGTGAATATCTAGAATAGCCCTTGGATAAGACACAAAACTTGCTTTTCAAAGAATGGGACGTAAAGAGATTTTATGACCTTATAGTTGATGATTTATGCAGGTTCGATGATATTGTACTTTTATATGGGTGATTCTTTTTAAAATATAAATAAATAATGAAAATCTTTTCTGTCGTGGTGTACCAATAAGCTGATGATTGTTCGATTCTCTTTGGCAACAAAAGGGACCGTTTAGCTGTGATATTTCTCTTTTAGAAGGTTAGCTCATCATTTGGTTGAAAAAGGGTAGAAAGGGACATGAATGTCTACATGAATCAACATTATCTTGTATGTACATTTGTTGTGTGTCTTATTAAGAAACTACTGGAAACTATTAAAGGAAGCATATAGAGAATAAATGTTTATATTATGTTTCATTTTACTTGTCAAAATGCATTGTAAGAAGTCAGGTTTTGAAATCACGAGATTTATGCATATCGAATATATACTGTGTGGGGCTTTGGACCTATGTCTTGGCTTGAGAAGTTTTACTTCTTTTTCCTTCTTGATGTTGTTGTTCTCATGAGATTAGTGGATACATGCGATGAATCTTTGTCTATAATGTGGAAGTGGTGATTAAGAGTTAAACGATGCTATGTATGTGGGTGATTGAGTGAGTTATCTATCGAGAACAATATTTAGATTTGCTTTCTTTTGGTGTGCAAGACATGAAACAAACGAAGTTCACATCGGTGGGCTAAATTTGTTGTACATTACATTATCGTTATCGAAAAAGTATATGAATCTGAAAGGGTGAATCATTATAGAGTAAGCCTAACTCAATAGGATAATATCAATAGGATATTATAGAGTAAGCCTATCTCATCATTTGAATTCAAAGTTGTATTTAAATCTCTCTTTTTGAAAGAATGTAACATTTTTTGAGGAACGATTTATATGGGACACGGGTACCGAAATTAGATTGTCGTTTATTGTCAATATAGCAGTGTGAGATGACTTTTGGGACTAATCTATGAGTTATTGAGATATCTCACAGAGAAAAATGTTTATTTATTTATGTTGAAAATCGAGGGCGTGACACTTCCTCTGGTTCCTATTTTCCTAATTAGACGTTAGAAAGTTGAAAAGTAACTGTGGAACCCATTTTTGGTGGAATCTTCATTTAACTTAATACAATGTTAGTTATACGATTGGAACACAAATGCATATAACTAACTAACTGACTAACAACAACTTAACTCACACAATTGGACCATACTTTTTACATTTTTGTGTTATACAATTAACAACATAAATTTAGCTCTACTATTTGAGATGGCCTAATGAGTTCTTATGAGGAGATGACCAGGTTGATTATGCAGGAAATCTATTGCATAATTCATACAAAATATTTCTAGGAACCAATCCAACTCATTTTTTTACATTTCTTTTTGCGTGTGTTTTTCAAACGGTGGGATGTTATATTATGGTGATTAATAAGTTAAATTATTACATGGAGTATCGATAATATTCAATCAGCTTAAATCCTGAGCCTTTATACAACCAACTGTGCTAGGTCTTCGCTAGAGCTATTGTGCAGAGAAGACGAGGGTCAATCCCATTGATCATAGAAAAACACATGGATAAATTTTAAACGGCATAAACCAATTAGGGCTAGCTCAGTTGGTCAGGATTCTTACATCTCAATAGGAGGTTAGGAGTTCAAATCTCCCCGCTTGCGTGCATGGGCTTTCCCTTTCTTTGTTTCATTCTTTGTTTCTACCCTTTAGCGGACTTATTTCTTGTATTGGTTAAGTTCTTGGATTTGGTTGTCTCGTGGACTCTCACAATTCGTGTAGTGTCCCGGGTTGGTACTTTGTACTTCATATGTGATGTAATTGATCTCTCTTCTATCGATTGACAAAAAAAAAAAAAATTTAAACCGCATAAATTATGTTTGGGAAAATTTAATTTGACCGCTTGAGGTTTGCCCCATGTGCAGTTTCACCCTATCACATTTGATTATCAGCATATAATCAACCTATGATTATGGGACCAATGTGCACAGCACTAGATGCTAACAGAATTTGTGAATTGACCTTAATAACCTCATCTTCTTTCTCTTCACTCCATATATCCGTAAAACCTTATTCATTAGGGGTGTGCCACTAACTTGGTTTTTTTGGTTTTTTGGTCTTTTAGCTTTTTTGTTTGAGAGCTCGAAATACGCGTTGGTTTTTTATGATTTTTTATGTGATGTATTACGAGGGGATGACCTGTCTCGAAAAACGTAATAAGCTGGCTTTTGGCTTTTTGAGTTAGTGGAACGGGGTCAGCTTCATACCAAAAAGCAATTGTTCAATTCAAACAATTCAGGGAGTTCATAAACACCCAAATTATAGAATCTAACTCTTTCACTTTCCAATCATCCAACTGGATCGATTTGGAAAAAAAATAAAAAATTATCCATCCGGGTTTGTCCTAACTTTTCTTTTTTTTCGAAAAGGAGTTTGTCTTAACTTAGATAGCCTCTTTGTTTGTGGAAAACCCATTTAGACACAAAAAAAACCCCAAAGAATTGAAGGGTGTTTGTTTAGTTGAATATTGTCCCATACAATTTGTAGGAATGTTCTTTCGCTTACATACAGTGTTATGAAAAACTCAAAAGAAAAAAAAGCAAATATTAAAAAAAAAAAAAAAAACTCAAGGACAGATCTCGTTAAGTGGCTTTCTTGGTGGTTGTTCAACAAATTGTAATGGATTCAGGTCAAAAAAACAAATTGTAATGGATATATTTGATCTCATTGATTTCAATAAGAAAATCCACTCACAAACTTCCTTTCCTTTGGAAGAGAAATTAGAATTTTCAGAACGGCTAGGGAGAGCCTTCTAGAGTGAGAGATACTCAGGCACGTGGATCTGACGACACCTTCCTCTGGCCGTGCGGCTGTTCCGGTGGCCGGACAATGCACATGTATGTCGTTTTAAGGGCATTTACGGTCCAATTTCGTAGTTTTGAGGTTAGCTCTGTTTTTCGTGTACACCTAATTTGGTTTTGGAACTATCCACTTATCTGGTTTTGTAGTTTCTTCGGTATTCTAGTGGATCTCTTAGTTTAGTCTGATTTGTGGGTCGAATCCTTAGTTGTTTTTCAAGCCGATTTCCAATCGTACCTGTCATCTATATATTCCGATTATTCTGGGGTTTCTATGCTTTTGTGTGTGGGCTGTTTTTGTTCTTCTGATTGGGAAGGGTTTTCGAGTGAAGGGGCTCTTGAGGGGTTCTAAGAGAATGGTTAGGTCCTCTTCCTCTAAGGCTATGGAGTGGATAAGTGATTTGTGTTATGATAATTATGATGAGTCTAATTGGGAGTGGGGTTCGGATTCACGGTTTTCTAGGGCCAAGGCTGCGGTCAGTTGAGAGATTTCTTTGATCCGAATTACAGCCCTTGGGAAGAAGTGCGAGGAGATTCGGATTTGATGGACCTTGAGGATCAGGAGGCAAGGGATGTGTCCTGTGCGGGCTTTTCTTGGAATGACCATGGAGTCGTTGATTTGTCTTGTGGGCCTTTAGACCGATGTGGGGTGGTTGGTGCTAGTTGTGCAGCTTCGGGCAATCTTGGATCCACCGCTAGGTCTGTGAAGGTTGAGGAGGGTGATAAGGGGATGGGTTCATCTGGTTAGGTGAAGTGGCCTCGTCTTCCAGTGAACAGGCACCGCAAGAAGAAGGTTATTATGAGGGCGCAATTTTCTCCTTGTTAGCCGCGATTGTCTTCAGGTATCGGAGTGTGCATGGTCGGAGGTTTCAATTCTTCCATAAACCGAGCCTCTCCGTTGTGGTTAAAATTCAGGAGCATACCCCTACGGACCTTAATCCTTTTGATACTCTCGTCACTGGGCAGGAACATAACCCTGTTGTGAAAGTAGTTAATGAGCCGATGGTTTGTGGGGCACCCGCTCAGAACCCCTCCAGATGGAGGATGATTCAACGTCGCTGGCCAGCTGTGTTTCCGTTGTTTCAAGGTTTGATTCCCATCAGTTTGGTTCTGAGGAGGTCTTGTCCGATTGGGTTGGGGAGCATTTTCAAGACACTACTACAGGCATTCGAAACTTGCGGTCAAAGAGGGTTATGGCGGTATCGAGCGGAGGTCCGTGGCCCCATTTTGGTAATACAACTCGGCAATCAGAAAAGGAAGAAGGTCGACAGGGTTAAAGTTGGTGGCTATCACAATAAGGCTTTGAGCACTCCCATTGGGATTAAGCGGAAAAGGGATAGAGTCATTGAAGATAGCTATGGCGACCCTCACACCTTCCGTTGCCCTTAACGCCGTGTTTTACATTGATTAACTTGTTTTTGTGTGTCTTTATTTTATTTTTTTTGCAGGTGTTGTTCGTTTAGTTGGTGTTGAGGGCATGTTTTGCGCTTCATGTCGTTCTTGTGGGATGTTTCGTTTGGCCTTCTTATTTGGTCAGGTGGTTTATTTTTCTTGTCAGGTTGTATTTGTTTATTTGTATTTGGGGATGTATGTGTGTTTGCCCTTTTTGGATTGTACTGACTTTATCATCGGGACCACCTGGCAATATGTGAGGTCTCCTCATGTTTTGTCTATTGTCGCCTTTGTAATTGTTTGTTTTTATTTTCAAAAATTGTTTGTTTTTATTAATGGATATCATATGTTTTCTTGGTTAAAAAAAAAAAAGGAGAAAAATTTGGGTGCAAATGGGTACCGCACACGTAGTGCGCGAACGTGCATCTCGGCCGTCCAAAAGTATTTTGGACGGTCCAGATTTCTTCTCTCTCTCCTCTGAAAATCCACTCACAAACTTCCTTTACGTTGGAAAGAGAAAAAATTGGGTGCAAATGGGTACCGCACACGAGGTGCGTGAACGTGAATCTCGTCCTTATTTCTTCCCTCTCTCTTCTCAATTCCAAAAAAGAACAATTATTCTATTACAACAAGTCTACATACACACTCTCCGGAACACACCCTACACTTGTCCTGGGCCCCGCCACAGGAATAAAAAACAAACAAAAAACAAAAATCACTCTCTCTCTCTCTGGCAAGAGGATACACAATCGAACAGCTCAAAGAAAATAGGATTTTTGGGTGTTGGGTTTTGATGTATGGTGTTTGGATTTAACTTTTACTTGTTGTTTTGTAGGTATTCAGTTTGGAAACATGCTTCAATTCGAAGGAAACTTAAGCCTAGTGATTTTGATCCCAATGAGAAGTTCTGGACTAGGTTTCCACCACGCCACCCCATCATGCCAATTTTCTTTGGATTCTGGCCCAGTCTGTGGAATGGTAAAGATTGAGGTTCTGATTTGATATAATTACCAAGAAATATCACATATTTTTTGGGAAAATGTAACGAAAGTGTTTGGATTTGGTCGGGTGATGGTGAATGAACAAGTACCCATTTCAATCATGCAAGTTTCTTTTGGTATGGCTGGTATGGTGTTGAGAGTGCGTCGATTGGGCGTCCGTGGAGAGACGCCGGGGTTGAGTCGCCGGTGGAGGGCTGTCGAGGGTTGGTCTCGATCTTCTCTTCCTCTCTTCGCTCTCTCTCGCTTCAGGTCGACGTGAAATCAATTTGAGCTTCTTCTGTTTTCAAGGGTTAAGTGGGCGGGGCCCACATGGAGCCCACGTACCACATAGGTAGGCTGTGAGAGGGTGTAAGCACAAGGATATGTATATAGCATTAAAAACACCATAATGAATTAGATTAAAAAAAGTGATGCTGTATGTTAAAAAAATAAACTAAAATAAAGTGATCCTGTGAATATGGTAAAAAGGATTCTCCAGTACATGCTTTATCAAGGAAGACCAGGGAAAAATAATAAAATTAGAAAGGGAACTGCAGGCTTTTCATAGGGAAAGGTAAAGTGTTGGACCAAAATGATAAAGATAAAGAGAAGGGGGCCAATATTGGGCCTAATAGGGGGCCACAATGGCCTCATAAGAAAATCTACAACAAACATAAGTTGCTTTACCTCCTTGTTTACAATTCAATTCAAATGCACAAGCATTCTGCAAGTAGATGCAGATTACATAGAGACATAATTCGAATAGGAATACCATTATTGTTGAAAACAAAGAATGCAAACAATGCTTCTGCAATTTCTTAATTTACGGAGAAAGTTGGCCACAGTAACAATTCCTTTCTCCGCCAAACAAACAAAGGGAAAAAAAGATACAAAGAATTTCAAAAGATAAGAAATAATATGTATGTTGCTACAAAATTTTATCCCGAAAAGGGGAAAAGCGAGGGATGTTACTATCCCACGATTCTCATCAATAAGGTAAGCTACAAATATATCAAAAACAAGGGATAGAAGTGTTGCGAAATCGAAAGAAATTGACAAGTTTGTACTGAATTCAAAATCAGAAACCAAGCGCTACAGCACTCCGATTATTCTTCTCATCCTCCTTACCCCTCTTGAGCAACTTAGGCCTTGGCTTCATGGGCTTTAAGTAACAAGCTTGAAACCTAACCATAGCTCTTAAAACCTCGACCAACCTACCCTCAATCTCAACCCCATGAGGCTCAAGAACACACAAAGCTCTTGCAATAGCCTCCATTGTGCTCATGCACCCGCTAAAGGGCTCCTTCCTAAGAATCAATTCCGAATCAAATATGGTCCCACCTTCTATCCCAACATCATAATCTAAACAAACCCGAATGGCAAACTTTGACAAAAAGGGTAAACTTGCTTGCACCATCTCCTTAGCGTGCTTCCAGGTCCCATCGAAAGCAATCAGAACATACTTGCTAATATAAGAACCCTGCAATGAGGATTGACACTTGCTGATATCAATTGCAGGCGATGAATCTGTACCTGAGAAAGAGAGATGATCATGATCGTTAAAGCGAGATCCTCAATCATCAGTGTCAACCGATCACTATAGTCCAATAATGTACTTGTTAAAAAAAAACTATAGTCCAATAATGTACAACTGATTCGTTTACACTTTTATCTGAGGAAAACAGAATCATTTTCAGGACCAAAGAATTTGGTATGTTAACTGTTGATTGGAACCAAAATCTTGGAAAACTCATACATGCTTTAGGTGTAAGCCTGCTAGAACTTACGAGCCTAGCACAATTAGAAGTGATGTTCTACAAACATAAACTCTCTGGGGCGATTTCCTAGATCGCAAACTCAAATATGTATTTCTAGACATTAACGACAAATGTTCTGGAATTATTATGGTTAGAATAGGAGAAGCCTTCAATCCAAAGTCAAATTCAAGAAATGTGAATCTGGAAGTTTCACACCCATCCTGCCCCGGTATACAATTAGAAGTCCATATATCTATCAATTATTACGTCCAAATTCGTTCCCATGCGTGGTGAATATTCATCATTTAATGCGTAAAACTGCAAATTTCTTTTCTATTCAGCTCATAGATGTGAAAAACTCCTTCCAAATCACTAGCTGCATTATCATCCAAATTCTTTACGATCACTGCAACGCCCAACTTTCGGACCCTAAACACAACCTTTCTGAACTTCGCCCAACACTTCCGCAACTTCTCAATTCAAATCAAGAGTAAGTCGACCATCAGAATTTCTCTATATCTTTTCTTGTCTGTCATATCTAAACTTTTCAAATTCGATTCTTTTCTCATACATATGCTTCTGATTCCTCTGGTTGGTTGAGCCGAATGATTGCTTTAAAAATTTTTAAGAAAAATTACGAAAAAGTAAATAATACCAAACAAAATATTAAAAACAGTAATTAAGGGAAAAAACTACTCTTAAAATAGTAGCCGCACCTGGAAACAGATACAATGCGCGAAATGGTTGGCTAGGGTTTTCAGCGGCGGAATTGTAGAGAGAATCGAGGAGAGGCGAGTCGCCGAGGCGTAACCTTCGGCCAATTAGGGTTTGGCAGTTGCGGAGGCACTTGGAGAGTACAGGTACGGTGGCGAGCTTCTGGCGTTGCTCGTGGGGGTGGTGGAGGATTACGACCTGGGTGAATGTTGAGATGGGTTCGGTTGGGATTTTGTCGCAGAGGCACACGTTCATTGGCCTGTCACAGCCTCCGCTGCAGATTCTCCGCCGTGTGGTGGTAGTTGGTGGGTCGGAGATGTGGAAGAGTATGGTGAGTTCTTGGTCTGGTTCCATGGTTAAGCAAATTCGTAACGAGGATTCAGATCGATTCGAGTTTTGGGGGATTTCTAATCCTAGTTGCCAAACAAAACCTAGAAGACACAAGGAAACGACGTCACTTGCACCAACTACTGATTTATTTTGTCCCTCCAACTTAGTTTACTATTTCAATGTCAGCCCTCAGTTTTTGTTTCCTTCAATCTACGCCATTGAACTTTTTTTTGGGTTGAAAATTTTTTGGGGGTTAAAGCGCCCTGAAACTTTCACATGTATGGCGATATAGTGATCTTCCCACTTCTATTAATGGAACAAGGTGTATGTTTTTGCTATTTTAAAGCCGGCGTAAATGAATGAAACAAGTTATGTGTTCGGAATTATTTTTATTTATTGGTGGTGAATAAAGAGGAGTGAAAAGTTTGGAGTTACTATTTTTTCCCCTGCAATAGAAGAGTGTTTTTGTTATAAAATGAGATAAATATTTAATATTATATCAAGAAAGGCCACCATTCAACTGAGAAGGGACACCAAACACAAATGAGGATTGGCTTCTCAAATTTTGGCCCCTCTACAATCTATTTGAGCTAAATATTGGGCAATCACCATGTAGAAGAGCATTTTACTATTAAAAAGAAAATTATACAAGGGCCACCATATTTTTAAATTTTACTAGATTTTGTTTAAGGCTTTATTAATTTGAACAGTGCCTTATTATATAATGAACACCCATCGATCCTGGTATTTCATAATAGAATGAATACATTAGTAAAAAATAAGGCGCACGCTCACGATAATATAAAAGGAATGATCTATGAGTATCATATCGTCCTCTGGTTGACAATTGATCGATCGACTTAATAACTCCCAAAAAAAAAAAAAGTATATCTCTAAATAATCCCTGCCAACTTAATCGACACAACTTCCCCCAAAAGAATATTAGTGAATTTATGCGCGAATTAAATCATGTTTGGCTAAAAACATAAAATCCATTGAGAACAATTGTAAAGTTTTAAGTGATTTATGTTTTTTTCTTTTTATCGCAGTATTTCCACTAATATTTGTGTATATATTATTTCATAACGGAGCTAGTATACTTAGTCAATACTAATTTTTGAACACCCCTTTGAAAATTTCTGGAGCCGCTAGCGATGACAAAGACGAATGTGGAAGTAAGACTAGTAGTGATTATCGTCTTGTTACAACTTATTATAGTGGGAAGACAAATCAAAATTTTAGGTACTATTCTAGCTAGTCTCAATGTCTCATTCAGATGCAATTCCTTGTACAAATTTCCTAATCCATCTCTCCACCGCTATTCCAATAGTCTCAAAGTCTCACTCAGATGCAATTCCTTGTACAAATTTCCTAATCCGTCTCTCCACCGCTATTCCTCATTCAGAATCATGACTTCCTTTTCCAATTTTCCTAAACGGTCTCAGAATCATGACTTCCTTTTCCAAATTTCCTAATCCGTCTCCACCGCTATTCCTCATTCAGATTTTCACTTCGTTTGCCAAGTTTCCTTAACCATCTCCACTGCCACCTTTATAAATAATGACCAATTTTTTTTCGTCAACCCATTGATCTAAGTATCTAAGGGCACACAACAAATTAGTGCAAACCAAACCCCTCGTGAAAAAAAGCTATAGAAGATGTCTGATTTCTTGTTTGGATGGAGAAAAGCCTCCAAGTGGTAATTCACTTGTTTGATTTCTTGTTTCTTGTCATCTATACTGTAGAGGTGATGCTTATAATGTGCTATTTGTTGTTTGGTGCAGTAAGAAGGTGATAAGGAGCTTACAATGCCGTCTGAAACAGCTGAAGAACAGGAGAATTTCGATTTCGAGGCTGTTACGCGACGACGTAGCTCAGCTTCTTAAGTATGGCTATGAACAGAGGGCCTTTAATCTGGTATATGCTCTGTTTTTATTTTTATTTTTTTTCCAGCTATTTCGTAACAGAACAAATATACTCTGTTTTTTGTTTGTTCACTTGATTTGTTGATCCTACGTTATTCACAGTTGAGAATTTATTTGAGTTAATTTTATTCAAACTTCAAAAAATTTATTCGGAACAGTAGATAGGATAGATGGGAAGAACGCTTACTCCCTCCGTCCTTGTCAGGTAATTGTTCAATGATTCCAGAGTATCACATGGCATTGCTTACGTGGCACTCCAAACTATTTACGTAGCGACAAATTATTCGGTAGGAACATTTATCATTCACTCTTATTGGGTGGTTGAGAGATAAGGGATGGCCCACATAATGTGGTGCCGATCTTTTATTTGTGGGAAGTACCGCATGATACTTCGGGAGTAACCAATAATTAGCCACTGCTATATATGGGTGCATGAAACTTTATAGAATACTTACCCCGACCCAACTTCCACAAGAAAAGCAAAAGAACAACTTTTCCCTCAGGAGCTACCCTGCCCAGCTTCGTCTCCCACCGTCAGTAAAAGTTACTCTTCAGGTTATTGTAGGTTTGGTAGCTCGGTCGCTAACTACAAGGGTCAGAGACGGGAGACATGTGAGCTGATCAGATACTCGGTTATCTTTCTTGAAACGCAGAAGTTTGAGTTTTCCAAGAATTTTGAGATTATTCTCTCCTTTTCTTTTTTTCTTGGTACTTCGGAGATATATTTTGAGATTATTCATTCATACTAGAGTGCAAGAATTTTCACTTTAGCCTCATATTTGACCAATCTCTTATAACTTTTCCCCTGCATTCTGTATATTAATTTTTCAGGTCAAACAGATCTTCAAGGAAGAAAACATGATAGCAGTGTATGATCTGCTCGATCATTTTTGTGAACTCATCACCATTTATCACCTTCCATACATCCGTAAATGCAGGTACGTACGCATATATTCTCTACGACAAGGAGTCTCTAACAACTCACCTTCATACTTGTACAAATGTTTATGTACACGTACGGAATGACAATAAACGTACTTTGGTAATGAAAGTTCTCCGTGTCCCAATTTTGTGTCGTTTTTTCTTCCACAACTTGCGAAGCAATGACAATACATCGTGATTCACGTGGTTGTTTCAGGGACCGTACTGACGACATCAACGAGGCGGTGTCAACTCTTATATTTGCATCAGCAAGGTGCGGGGATCTACCTGAGCTTCAGAAGCTACGGGAGCTCTTTGCAGAGCGTTATGGCATGACGTTCGCTTTCGTTGCTTGCGATTTCTCCCCGGGAATCTCGTTAACAGACAGGTCACTCATTTTCACTTTCAATATTTTAATTGGTAACCTTAGTTTTTTCCGCAAACAGTTACTAATTACAATTGCAACTTATGTCGTGTGACTACAGATGAAGGAAATGCTCTCTCCGGTTCACTGATCAGAGGTGGAAACCATGCACCCTTGAAATCTCCGTATGAATCAAATATTTCGCCCCATTCAGCTGACAAGGAAGCAGTGCTACAAATTGATCTTTTGGAGACAGTTTTGAAGAGAAATCTTGTTTTTTTGAACTGCAGAGAACCTTGTTTTGGTCTCTAAAAATTTGTCTGTAGCAACAAAAGTTTCATACTGTCCTGAAATTTCCTACTTAATCACTCGTTTTCCTGTTTTAATATACGACCAAATGATGGGGCAAATGTATGCACAATAATATGTTGGAAGTTTGCATATTTTATCAAAATTTGACTTGCAAACACATCAAATGTGCCCCAGCCTCTAATAACCAATAAACTATAACAAGTTTATGGCTACAAACACCAAATTCGTAATAATGCAAACACCAAATTCTTGATAGTGCAATGTATCGTTTTATTTTCCAAGTGGGTCCATTTTGCTCGTATGAACTCATAATTTTTTCACACTAAGTAGTTACAAAATTAAAAGGAATGACGTCTAAAAATGGGTACCGTGCGTAAAATTAACGAAGACTGAATTGTACACTAATTAATGAAGCTTATAGAGGCAAACGTAGCACATAAAATGGTACTGCAGGTTCTTATTTAATTTTAGGAGAATAAAACAAACCACCAAAATGTCACACAAATCTGGAAAACAGACAATGAATGTATGTACACACCCCAATTTTTAATCATGTGCATCCCCTATGATGAAATAAACACCCGTAAATACCTTGGAACAATCCAACAATCCTTCAAAAAAAAACCAGGAAAAATGAAAAATACCAAAATTAACCGTGCGGTTAACTCAAGTAAATCGTACGGCTAGCTATGTTGTCAAACCGGAAATCCTTGAGATGTTCAGAAGACCAAAGCACAGAGAATATATTCGATCCGTATCGAATATCATCATTCGAGCGTATATTTTGCATGATTCTCTCCCTCTCTCATGCCTATATATACTCCCCTCATCCTCCGTTGTAACCACCAGTGATTACCGACAACCACCACAGCAAAAACCTTATCCAGTGATGTAGAACAAGTAACAAACCCTAGGTATCCATGTACCTAAGGGTGAATTGGAATCCATGTGCCAATTCTAAAAACGATATTTTTATTTAATCAATCAATGACCGAAACAATATGTGAGAGTCCATATATATAGGCTCCCACAAAGTGATAAAAGGAACAAAATCCCTAAACATGGAAACAACCGCCAAATCAAATAAAATCCCTAAACATGGAAACAACGAACAAAATCAAATAAAATCCCTAAATAACAAACTAGGTAAATAATAATGATAAAATCTCTAGCTGGGTCCACTAATATCATCACCCAACCACAAGGACATGGGTTGGGCTGTCTCGCGGCACCGGCGCTGGTAGACTTGCGAGAAACGGGCTTGGGCCCTGGTGTCCTCACCAACTCTCCCCGGGTGAGGAAAACTCGACTCCGTCGAGTTTGGGGCGAGGCCGCTCTGGTACAACTCAAGCAAATCAGGGGCAAGCTGTTGCAGGTCATCTCGAGTGATCCATGTAGAATCTGAATCAGGCTGTCCGGCCCAGCGAACCAAGAACCGCTGAACTCCCTTGTCGTTGGTGGTCACAATCTGATTATCTAAAATAGTCTCAATGGAATCTGGTGGTGTTGTTGGGATAGGTAGAGGGTTAAGTGGGGGGATAAGCAGGCCAACTGGTGGAGGGGATGGGTGATCAAAAGGATTGGGAGGAATAAATACAGGACTTTTTATGCACTCAAGTCCGCAACATTAAAAGTGGAGCTAATACCATAGTCGGACGGAAGATCAAGCACATATGCATTGGGGCCAATTCGTTTGAGGACTTTGAATGGTCCTGCACTACGGGACTGCAATTTCCGAGCGGCATCGGGAGGAAACCGCTTAGGACGAACCCGAATCATGACATAATCGCCTACCTGAAACTCAAAGAATCATCTACGAGAGTCAGTGTGCACCTTTTACTAGTCATTACTAGCCTGTAGTTTACTACGAATTGAAACATGCAAGTCATGAATACGACGAATGAAAGATTCTGCTGACTCAGAGACCCGCGCATGGGGACTCATGGGCATAAGATCGATTGGTTTCCTAGGTTTGTAGCCATGGACAACCTCAAAGAGACTCATACCAATGGACCTGTTGACTGAGCTATTATATGCAAATTGGGCAGTCGGGGGGATGGCATCCCAGTTACGATTGTTCTCGCTCACCAAACAACGCAGCAAATTACCCAAGCTGCGATTGACAACTTCAGTTTGCCCATGTAAAGACCCGAAAATTTTATTTATTTTTTCGTAAATAACATTGGGGAAATGTGAGGAATTGTGTAAAATGTTTAAATGTGTTGAAGTGTTAGATTAATTTGTTGTGTGAGCTGGTTGGGGTCAAATTGCATTACACAAGTGACATTTGGGTTTGGAGGGTAATTACTTGAAATGTTTAAAGTCTATGTATATATGTGTGGTGTGAGAGAGGAGAAAGATGAAACCTCCCCTCCCAAAAATCAGTCCGGCCCTTTCTCCCTCCTCCTCCTCCTCCATTTCTTCTTCTTCCTCCATCAAGATTACTCCCTTTCTATCAAATTCCTTCACAACCCCTACCTAAAA
>JAXBDA010005597.1:0-23853 GCA_036023075.1 Gaultheria prostrata
GAGGTTGTTGCTTTACGGATTTGAGTCCCTAGAGTTTGTTGCTTACGCATTTGAGTCCCTAGAATTTGTAAGCCAAAATACACACGGGCATCACACTCGTGCAACGCACGAAGCCGTTAAACTAGTTTTGGGAAATGTTCCGTCTAAAAAGTTTGAAAATCAAATACGAGTACTAATCAAATTAATAAATTACACTTTACACCCTTAAAGTATTACTCACGTCTTACTTTTGCTCTCAAAATATATGGTTCCTCTTCCATTTCTATACACTACAGTCCTGTGATTATTGCAGTTTTTTTTTTTTTTTTGCAATTCGGCCCTTGAAGTTGTCTTTAATTTCCACTTTGGCTATCCAATTCAGCATCGCGTAGCATTTTCGTTTTATAAGACCAGAAAGTATTTCTAAATTGGTCCATTGCACTATATTTACTAAATTAAAAAATTAGTCCATTGAGAAAATTTTATTAAACAAACGACGAAATGGAAGAAAATCTAAAATGAGTTTCATAAAGTAATTTGAATGAATCATTCCGCTGTGGAACCTACCAAACTCTTTATTCATAATCTCTCTTTTACTTATTGTTGGACTGTTCGAACGGTTAAACTAAAAAAAATTTGCTGGCTTATTTATGATAATATGGTGAGTCAACGGTTTCATTTATGTTTTTTTGCTCTATTATTTATCATCGAATCTGAATAATTATGATTTCTGATTTTTATAAACCAGCCGAGATAAATCGCCCATTGATTTAAACCCGTTGTATTGCCCATCTACCGAACTTGCTTTGCTGGATCGTCATAATTTCTGGGTTAATTATCTCTTTTAATTAAATACCATAATCTGTTTAGTTGCGAAGCTGGATTATGAAAATCTTATTGCCATGTTGCAGAAATTGACTTAAGTCATGAAAGTTAGCTTTTTGAGTTGATGTATTGTTAGAGAATGATTTGTCTCATACGCACAATAAGTCAATTTTTAAGCCAGTTTGGGAATAAGTCAGTTTTTGGATTAGTTTTTTAGATTTCTACCACAAGAATTTATTTAAAAGTATATGGAATTAAATCCACAGTAAAAAAAAAAACCCATGATTCCATGAAACCTACATGACTACATCTGGCAATATGGATGTACAGACAGTTGTTGTTCTTTTTTATATTTTTTAATAATCAATTATCTGGATCAATTTATGCTGATCACTTTGACTAAGCACGTGGCTCTAAAGTTAACATCTGAGTAATTTTGATGATCCCAAAAGCTCTATTGTTGGGACAACTACTATGTTGCCCCTAATTGAATTAAATAGTTCATGAAAATGATGTGAATCCTCTCTGCACTCCATAATCTTGATTGCACTGTGCAATTTGGCAATAAGCCAGACTCATGATTGATGACATATTACGATCATTTCTAAAAATCTCGTCGAACCAAATAAATGTCTAAAGATATATTTTTTTGGGTGCTCTCTATTTAATGGTGATAGCACAGATTTGTACTTTCCTCTATTGATGAAGTTCTTGCTCTTCCATCCAAAAAAAATAGACAATTTTTTTAGTTTCGAAAAAAATAAACAAGTATGTCAAGATGAAAAATAAATGAAAAATAAAATGAATGCATCATTTTACTATCTAATGCATTGGTAAAACATCTATCAATAAAAATGAAATTTTGCATGCATGTTTTCCGCAACAATTTATAATGTGAACAACTCCAATCGTCAAAGTAGGATTATTCTAATAAACGGCATAATTTGCATGTATGTTAAATACTTTAGCTCATTGTACAGATCAAACAATTTATTTATTTCAGAGCTTAAGATTCAGTGCATATCAAACAACTTATTAGCTTAATAAATTCAGCATTCAGTTTTCAGTACTTAATTTTCAGTTTTCAGCTTTATCAAACAGCCCCTTAGAAAATGACTTGTCTTGTAAAGTGCAATAAGTCAAATTTTAAGCCAATTCGGAAATAAGTCAGTTTCTGGATTAGTTTTTAAGATTTCTACCACAAGAATTTATTTAAAAGAATATGGAATTATCTTCATAGTAAAAAAAGAAAAAACAACCATGAAACCTACAAACGGCAGTATGGGTAGTTGGGTACTGACAATTGTTTTTTTTTATTTTTTTTTATTTCTAATAATCGATTGTCCGAATCATTTTATGTTGACCGCCTTGACTAAACACGTGACTCTATATTTCTAATAATCGATTTCTGAATCATATTATGCTGACCGCCTTGACTAAACACGTGACTCTATATTTCTAATAATCGATTTTCCGAATCATTTTATGCTAACCGCCTTGACTAAATACGTGACTCAAAAGTTAACATCTGAGTAATTTTTGATGATCCCAAAAGCTCTATTGGTGGGGCAACTACTTATTTAGCCCCTAATGAAATTAAATAGTTCATGAAAATGATGTGAATCCTCTGCAACCTAATCTTGATTGCACTGTGCAATTTGGCAATAACGCAGACTCATTATTGATGATATATAATGATTGTTTCTAAAAATCTGTTCGAACCAAATAAATATCTAAGGACATTTTTTATTGGGTGTTCTCTATTTGTGATTGCTCAGATTATACTTTTCTCTATTAATGAAGTTCTTACTCTTCCACCCGAAAAAATAAATAATTTTTTTAATTTCGACAAAAATAAAAATTATAATAAAGTGAATGCATCATCTAACTAATTATTCCTTATTATTTTTTTATCAGTAAAAAAAAATTGTTAAAACATCTATTAGTAAAAATGAAATTTTGCATGTATGTTTTCTGCAACAATTTATAATGTGAACAACTCCAATCGTCAAAGTAGGATTATTCTAATGAAAAGTTGCATGTATGTTTTCCGCAACAATTTATAACGTGAACAACCCCAATCGTCAAAGTAGGATTATTCTAATAAATGGCAAAATTAGTTCCCGAAAATTAATTGAGATGAGTACAAGATGACCGAAACACCATGAGTTATATAGAAGGAAAAGATAGGACCATAAAGGGTTAGAGAATCCAATGTCCTTGTGCAAAACTACCCCTCTAAGTAATAGCCACTCAAATCTGTGTGCCCCAGCAATGCTTTTCAAGATCAGACGGCTAAGATTGAATGATCTCACAGAGCAAAGCTAAATTTTTTTAGTGACCTGTTTGGATAGTTTCCAAAAATAATAAATGCAGATAAGCAAATAATCCCCCAATATCGGATTCTAACAGTCTGACATATGCATTCGAGGAATTCTGCTTGCGAAAACCATTCAAGGGTTGTTTAACACAAATCTCTCTCTCTCTGCCTATATAAATAGGGGATAATGCTAAACGGGATTCCTATACAGATTTAAGAAACCTCTACAAAGAGGCGGTGTACTAGTATTGTTGTAATCCGTGATTACATACATATATATATATAGATATATAGAGAGAAAGGGATAAAGAGAGAGAGAGAGAGAGGAGAGAGGCAAGATGGTGAAGGAATCGGCGAGGAAGTGTTCTCATTGTGGAAACAACGGGCATAATTCGAGAACATGTTGCAATGGGAAAGGTGGTGGGTGTGTGAAGCTGTTTGGTGTCATTTTGGCTGAGAAAAAAGAAGAAGAGGATTTCATGAGGAAGTGCAAGAGCATGGGGAATTTGGCTGCATGCCATGGAGAAATCACCGCTGATGATGATGGGTATCTGTCTGATGGGCCTGGTCATTCCAAGAGAGCCCACGAAAGGAAGAAGGGTAAATCCATTGATTTGAATTTATATATATGTATTTTTTTTGTTGGGTTTTTGTTTTTCTGTATGTTTTTGGGGTGTCTTACTTGGAACCTTTCGATTGTATCTGAAATCAATGATTTTGGGCATTGTTTTTATCTGGGTTTTTCTGATTTCGTCTTTTGATTACAGTTATATTGATTTATCTTGGCATCTGTTTTGTGTGATGTTGATTACATTCAATTTTGGGTTGTATCTGTAATCTGTATCAATTGATAATTGCAAGGACAATGACTTGATTATATAGGATTAATGCAGATTAAAATGGGCTGGAAAAGTGTTTTGTTATGGATAAGAGGTTAATTGAGATGTTTTCATATTCAATTGAGATGTTTTCATTGCTTATTCTGCTGATTAGTTTTTTTCCAAATTACGGCGCCCTACCAAATTGTTTCCTAAAAGTCACTTAATTGTTCAAAGAATCAAACTGAAGGGCAGTTGTGGAGGAATTTATTAAGCAAAAGGAAAAGAGAGGAAGCTAAAGTCAGTATTTAGATTCCTCCTTCTAATCTCTTTTAGTAAACCCCTACACAATCATGATCCAAACACGCTCTAATGTCAACCAAACTCTGGAGTTTTGATATCTAGAGATGACTTTCACTTGTTCTCTTGAAACTTTCTTTGGGTTGTGGAAAATCCAAGAATTAATTACATGCTCCCTTATTTTTGTTTTACCAGGGGTGCCATGGACTGAGGAAGAGCACCGAGCATTCCTTGCTGGATTGGAGAGGCTCGGAAAAGGAGATTGGAGGGGAATTTCAAAGAATCATGTGCGTACGAGGACTGCAACTCAGGTGGCTAGCCATGCCCAAAAATATTTTATCCGGCTGACTTCAAGTGATAAGAGGAAACGCCGATCAAGCCTCTTTGACATACCTTTCGAAGATCTAGGAATCCACGACTCTCCTCCTCCCCAAGTGCCCCCTGACAAAACTGCTGATATCCCGTCTCAGGTTATTTAGTTGCACAGAATAAATTGTCGTTTCTTTTAATTTTGGTGATGAGATGAGAAATGGTTGTAACGATTTCTTGTGCTCTGTGTAGGCTGATGATTCACCTGTTGCTGCTCATTTGAACAACTCTGATCGCAGCAAAACACAGGTGGTTGTTGCAAACTAGTACTTCCAATGCACTAAAAGACTTATTATTGACAAGGGATGAATAATGACTAGTCTGACTTATTATCTTTACAGGCAATTGTTACCTCTGCACAGTTTGCAAGCCTTGTGGAAGTGCCCCCAGTTTTACCCTTAGCTGCAAGTTATGGTGTTCCTGATTTCCACCAAATGCCATACATGCCCATGGTAAGATGGTCCATATCACTGTCACATCTCATAGAAGTATAAGTTTTAGGCATGGGCATATGTTGTGCTTGGGCTTGTCATTTGGGGTCGTTTGAGAACCCTTGACCCTATCACGACTTGTGTTAACTAGAAGTATCATACGCGGTGGGACACAACTTGTCAACAACGGCGTCAACCTAAGTATGGTACTGTTGACATGATTAATGCTAAAAGTATTCTTCATTCAATCCAACAGCACATAAGTATTCATTATCCTTCATCCACTGGCCAAGGCTCTCTCTTTTTGCACACAATATAGGCATATACTGAAGGCGGAACATTTTAGACTGGGTTAGTGTTAAAAGGCCGGAATGAATTAGTGCGAATGGAATTACACTCTTGCCCTCGTTCAAGAAAAGATTATTGCGTTGTGTCCACTTTGGGATACGTGGGGTCAATCTGACCACAACCATTTACTCTATGTACCAGAAAATAGCTAATCTATGTCATTTTCATTTCTGGAAGGATGGTAATGAGCACAAAAATTGATTTGGGTCCCTAGGCCTGCCCTCCTTGATGCCTTTCGACTTTGATTTGGGGGCATGGTTCTGTAGCAAAACGTCCCTATAGCTCCTCGGTTCTTGGAGGTTTAGGGGGCCACTGTTTTAGTGGTATTCTGAGAGCAGGCACTTTGTGCATATGGCCAAAGGTTAGGTCTGTCTCCAATCATCCTCGCTCATACCCCCAATGATTGGGAACTAGATGAATTCTGTTATTGTTGTTGTTTCATGCAAGGTTTTTTCATGTACATATCACAAAATATCCCCTTATTTTGTGGATGGTTCAAGTCATGTCAAGAATCCTCACCAGTATTAACTTTAGTGTATCTTGGATTGTTGACATTTGACGTTCTACATGCGTTTTAAGGTCGTCATGAGATGGGCCAATCACAGGAAAACACCTAGGATGTGTCTCATACGAGCACTTCTATTGCTTATTCAGTATTAGTTACATTCGATTCATCATATTTATGCAGGTGGGAGTCCCCAGCATCGGGCAGAATTTCCCCGGAGCCAATGATATTCCGACCGTCGTGTCGTTTATTCCCGTTATGAATATCCCTAACCATGGCTATTTCTACATGCCTAATAGCTATGGAAATTTTCCTAATTGTGCACCTTACATGTCTCAGTCACCAAGTGGTCTCTTACCTCAGCAGCTCTTACATGGACCATCTCAAGCTGGACCCCTGAACTTCCGTGGCTAAGATGAGCAGTCTGGAGTTTCGCATTTGAAGTTTTTGAATCTCAATCACTTGTGATTAGCTATCAATGACCTCCCCTCTTAATGTGGGAAGGTAGATATCGAACAAGGATTGAGAAATTTTGATGTTTATCGAATAAAATTACCCCAGCCATTCTTTTGCTTGTTTGATTTCAGCCTTGGCTTGCTGCATTTTGCTCATGAACTCCATTTAGTTATACAGTGTTGGAGATTTTCAATATAATATACTATAATTTTTGGTTTGGATTTTTTAAATTGTATTGAGAGAGATTTGTGTGAAAGGTTGCAACGCCTTTTCACATGAGATAGTGACTTTTTGTGAAAGGTTATATTCATTTGTTAGGGATGTGTTTATTTGGAAGGGGTGTAAAACATGGGGTGCCTCCAAGTGGCATGACATGACCCTTCTTAATTAAACTAGGGCATGACTATTCACAAGAGGGTGTCTACATAGAGGCATGGTGTCTCTTGATTAATTTGACTTTAAAAGATACGACTCTTCCTCATTAGTGTCTTCAAAAGATATGATTATTCTTAATGTGTGTCTACTAAAGACAAAATCTTTCACAAAATGGTGCCTATAAATCTGTAAATAGATCATTTCTAAAGTCATTCAAAACACCAAAATTCCTTAGAGAATTGCGCTCTCTCTCTCTCTCTCTCTCTCTCTCTCTCTCTCTCTACATACTCTCTTCCTAAAATTCAAGGCATACTGATATTCTACAGAATTAGAATATAAAAAATTCTTGGTTCTTTTACGTTTGCTTAGTGGATATTTTGTCTGTCTTTATTTGTGCAAACGCAAATAGAAAGAACCTAGAGTTCGGTTTCGTTGTATCTTGAAGACGAATTTGTTGTTTACCCGGTGCACACCATCTAGTGGAGACAAATACTATCTTTAGGAAAACATTCTTTTAACGCGCCTCAAATTATTCTATTGTTCCAAATTTGCGATGGGATGACGTCATCATATTTTAAAGACCGAATTTCCATCATAAAGTTCTATCCTTATTTTGCTGTACTAGATCATCGTACAATTGGCCAGTTATTTTGCTAGAAAACCAAATCTGTAGTTACAAAATGACATTGAAAGTTGCATCTAGCCTGTTAGAGCATTCTAATCGGACGACCTAAAAAAACCACCAAATTTAACCTCAAAAATACTTTTTTATAAATTAGCAAGCCACTTTTCAAAAAACTCACAAAATCAGACTCTCTATTCTAACTTTATTATATTAAACTATTCTTTCTTTCCACTCCTACTCCCCAAAAGTAATAATTAAAAAAATGAACACTGTGTGAATAGTATATGAACACTGTGTGAATAGTACATGAACAATGCGTAAATAGTGCCTTGGTGAGTGAACAGTGCCGCACCAAAATTGGTGCGGTACTGTAGCAAAGTTAGAAGTTTAACAAATTTGATCAACCATTTGGTGAGCCTGATTTTGACCTTATTTTGGGGTTTTGGCTCCTACTTTTAGCCAAAAACTTGTTTAGGTAGCCACATATTGATGCTCTTAGTATTTGGCTAGAAAAACCAATCTGTAGTTACAAAATGACATCGAAAGTTACATATCCTTATTAATCTCAACAAAATTTGGACCAAATTTAATCCCCAAAATGTAATAACCCTAATTTTTGGGGAATAAATTTTTTTATTTTTAATTCAATAAATTGTTTATCTTAAATAGGAAATATATACATGGAGCAAATCCGTGGATACATATTTTGCACACTCATTTTGACACTCTATTTCAACCCTTGAAACCAAGGGCTGAGATTAAAACTTAAAAAAACAACCCCTTCTCACGTGCCCATCCTCTCTCTCTCTCTCTCTCTCTTCTCCAACCGCCGCTGCCCTTCTCTCAAGTCTACCCATGGCTCAACAAACCCATCTCAAAATAAACCCATTCCCATTCCACTCATCATCAGAAGACCCCAATAGCACAACAGACACCAAATTTCAGTCCATGAATCTTTGTGATTTTCATACATAAGTACATAAATATCCTACGCAAATGCTTGTATCCATGTACACTCAAATTTGGGTGCAACTGATTGTTTTGTCCCAGTTCAAAAAAATGGAAAGGAGAGGACGCGGTAGTTATCGAAGATTTTGTCGATCAACAAGTTTGGCTCATGGAGTTATCCAGCTGAAAATGGGTTCCAAATTCCGATTCTCTGCTCTAATCTTTATTTTTGTTCAATAAATATATTAAAAAAGCACAACAATCGGTGTATGGCGGAGGAAATGGAGGCAGCGGTGGGGCTGCTGTTGTTGTTTTTGTCATTCAAAATTGCGCTCGAATCGTTGTCGGAGGATCTGTCTTTGAAATCTGGCAAAGTGGCGGTCCACCGTTGAGGTGGTCGGAGGCAGAAAGGGTTCGTGGCGTTAGGTTCTATTCGGCGGTTGCTCTGTTTTCGGAGTCCGAAGAGATTTGCTCCTCTTTGCCGGAAGATGAGGAGAGCAGACCAGAGGCAGCAGCAAGGGACAAGAGAGAGAGAGGGGGAGGGGCACGTGAGGAGGGGAGTGTTTTTTTTTTTTTTTTTAATCTCAGCCCTTGGTTTCAAGGGCTGAGATGGAGTGTCACAATGAGTGTGCAAAATGTGTGTCCACGGATCCACCCATATATATATATATATATATATATATATGTATGTATGATTTTGTACAACCAAAACCTTACTAAAAATCCTACTATAAATCTATTCATTTTCCTTCACAACTTCTCCTTCCCACCAATACCCCACTTAGTCAAAATTAGTACCAAGTATTTACTTCAATTTTGACGCATTGAATTTCCAATGACCAAGTTTGACTATCCATTATTGTGGAGGATTGAGAGAAAGATTTAGAGGAAGGCCATGAGAAATTTCTCAATTGGCACATGTCTAATACAATTATCCAATTAGAATCCCATGAGATTCTCTCCAAGATCTCCTAGATTATGTCCATTAATGGAAAGATTGAGTGGAAGGAAGGATGAAGCTTCCCAATTTGGCATGTGCTTATACTTAGTATATTCACCTAATACCAAAATCCCATAAAATCCTAGATTTGTTCTAACCAAATCCCTCCAATTAATTCTTAGATTTTGTAGAATAAACCTATAGATTCACTTGAATTTTTCCTAGGATATTAGGCTTGTGCCTATTGTTTGTGTTGAACGAGAGAGAGAGAGAGAGAGAGAGAGAGAGAGAGAGAGAGAGAGAGAGAGAGAGAGTATGAAATTGTCATGCAATTTCTTAATTTTGCATGTGTGTAATTGCATGCATGTGTGTATGTATCAACTTAGTACACAAAATCCCTAGATTTTATTCTCACAATCCTCCCATTAATTACTAGAATCCGTCCTAGATTCACCTTAGATTTTCTAGAATCTCCCTAGATTTGCCTAAGATTTGGTGAATCTACCTATAGATTTACTTAGATTTCTTAGGCTAATTAGGCATGAGGCTAATTTGTGGTGCATTTGTTTGTATAACTAGTACCAAAAACTTCCCAAAATAAAGGTGGCCATGCACAAACCTAGACTAGATTTTTACCCAAGTAATTTCCTAGAAACTTCCTAACCAAATCCTACTAGATTTTACCTAGTGATTTATTAGTCTCAAGCCTATTAAACCTAGGATTTTATTCTTAGAATCCCATGAAATCTTGGATGAATCTTGGCATTTAATTTAGGAAATTTCCTAACACATGGGAGGAAGGTGGGAGGAAGGAGGGGAGGCCGGTCTTATGAGGGAGGAGGGGTGTCCGATTTCTCCTATATATAGATAGAGCCACTCCCACACTTGTTTTCCCACACCAAAATTTCGTCCTCCTTTGTAGTTCTAAGTTGTTCTAGTGAGAGAAAATCCTACTAGTTTTAATGTTGTTCTTGAAATTCTTCTTGAGTTCATCTTGTTCTTCAAGAAACTCAAAGACAGTCACCACCCTCCACCACCTCGAGCCGCCCCTCGATCCAAGTAGAAGTAGTTTCATAATAGTTTTGGTGTTTCTAGGAAAAGCACTAACTTTTCCTAGAAACACGTAGTCGTTACTCCATCCGTTTATTTACCTAGCTTTTCGGGTCCGACTAACCTCGGAATTAAGGTAATTACTTTATCTAAAATTCTACTAGTTGTTTTAGCACATACTTTAATTTTTAGTAATGTTATAATGCCCATTTTAAGACTTAAAAGTCAGTAGTTTAGTTTTTAAAAAAAAAATTAGTCATTTGTTCTAAGAATAATATATTTTTCGTACATACGTAGTCGTTATAATGTCCAAATTAAAAACGATATTTTAAATTTACGTCGTTATAATGCCCGAGTAATTTTTGAAAAAACACGTGAACGATTACAATTTTTACTAAGACGGAATTATTAGTAAATGAAATTTTCTTAAAAGACTACGTGGAAATTTTTGTGAAATGTTTTATGACTAACTTGAGACTGTGGAATGGCCCAAGGCTTAACACCCTTGAAAGTCTGTCTAGAAAGGGATGTGTGATATTAATTGGATATTCCGACCCCCCGGCCTGGGACTTTCCTAGTTATTCCATTAGTCGAGAGAAGGTCGCGAAAATGAAGATATAATTTTTAGGAGACACATTTTACGAAGAGATACTGAATTTTGGTAAAACACGTTTACGAAGAAACACTGATTTTGGAACACGATTTACGAGGAAGCTACATTTTTACGAAAAGAGTTTTTGAGACACGTTACATATTCACGACACGTTACGAGATTTACACGACACGATTTTCGAGATTAATAGTTGACACGAGAAACACGATGAGAATGAAATGGAGAATTTGTAATAATGATTTTGGAAACGGTATTGTCACTTAGTGCCGTCCTTCACATAGTTGCGGTCCGTGATGTGGTTAGAGCTAAGATGGAGTGATTGAATTGATGGAAATTAATATGGTAGTGCAGCTTTAGCGCCGCCCTTCACGTAGTTGCGGTCCGTAATGTGGTTAGGGATAAGGGATACTGTAATGCCGCTGTAGCGCCGCCCTTCATGTAGTTGCGGTCCGTGATGTGGTTAGGGCTAGCGTGTACAATAACATAGTGGATAAAGCTTTGTATCACGTAGATGCGGTCCATGATACAAGGTGGCCGGGTTGTATCGTGTATGTGCGGTCCATGATACAATACGATTGAAGCTGTGTTCGTGAGTGTCGCATAGTGGATAAAACTTTGTATCACGTAGATGCGGTCCATGATACAAGGTGGCCGAGTTGTATCGCGTAGATGCGGTCCGTGATACAATACGGTTGAAACTATGTTCGTGTGTATCGCGGGGTGAGCGGACTTTGTATCACGTAGATGCGGTCTATGATATAAGGCAACCAGAGCCTCGAGCGGAAAGGTTGGTGACTGTGGAAAGTGGCCAATAACTTTCGAGTGAACTGACTGTAGCTCGGTGGTCGGAAGCAGTCCAAACATAGATAATTTGAAGAAGAATGCCTTTAATGAAAGATTATACGAGACACATTTTATTTCCGTACTCTGATTAACATTGACACCGGCACAAGTATAATTGCACCGACACTGACACATATATATTTCATGAAAACTGTTTTCTGTTAACCCCTGTCGTTATTTTCTATCAAACATATATTGTTCTAGAATTGGTAAAGTTATTGCTAGGTATTTTCGCTCACGGTGTTGCACTTGTGTAACCCTGGCATAATACCACGATGTTGCCTCGTGACTCTGACATATTATGCCAGACTATAGAGACCAACAGGAGAAATCCTATAGCTTGGAGGGATATGGAGCTGAACAGGACATCGCCAGGGAAGACGGCTGTGCAAGGAATTGGAGGAACCCTAGTTGACCCAGTTTTGAATAAATGTATTTTGGAAGGAGAATTATGTAATTTCCCGAGATGGAATATTGTTGTAAAACTTATTTACTATTTTTATACTAAATATAACGTTCCCAAAATTAGGAGTGTTACACAAAATACCTTTTATACTTTAGCTAGCCACTTTTCAAAAAATTCACACAATCAAATTCTCTATTTTAATTTTACTTTTCTTCTTTTTAAAATAATTACAAATAAACTATTCTTTCTCTGCCTCATCTCTCTTTTCGGAATAGTGTCAGCCCCCCAAAAGTAGTAATAAAATATTAGTTAACCTGTGAATTGCCCGAATTGTTAAGGTACTGTAGCAAAGCTACAACTTCTGCAAATTATCCAAATACTTGTTGAGGATGCTCTAAGAGCATCTCCACTCCTTACCCAAAATTTAACTCAAATTTGAGTAAAAGTTTGGGCCAAAACTTGATTTGGTATGACTCATTCCAACCCTTACTCAAATTGTACGGTGGAGATTTAATCCACAACATTGAATGACAAAAGGGTTAATAAAAGTGCAAAAAAAGAGCCTTGAAAATTTGGTTTTGGATTTGGTGATGAGCAAATTTGATGAAATATTTGAGTAAAACCAAATTTGATGAAGGAGTGGAGTGAAATTTTTGATGGTTTTTACTCAAATTTGAGTTTGGTGAAAGATTTGATGGAGTGGAGATGCTCTAACATGTTCTCTCATCGCGGTCTTGGTTGTCTGTCTGAATGGTGGTACTTGAGTAGAGCAGCAAGCCGGTTGAAAATCACCTCACGCCAACCCCCCCATTTTTTTAGAATCTTACGCCCCGAAATAAGCACTTTTTACCTGTCCCAGCCACTACACGTATAACATTCGTACGTTGCAGATCCGGGTGATACACCAGCGTTGACGCCAACATCTGCAGCATCCAGAAGGGTGGTTCTGGAACTCCATTTAAGGATGGATAGTTTCGAAAGTCCGTCCTTCAGGTTATGGGAGTAAAATATGCACCTGGGATTGGAGAATGGCCTTGAGAGCAGCAAAATTTCTTCCTATTTTCTTTTGTTTGGTACTTTGCCCATGTACCAGACAGTCGTACATACACTTGGGAGCATACCACCAAGTGAGAGCGGAACTGGTGTAATTCAGTAGGTTATGGCACACGTCTTGGAAAAATGGGTTCACGCATCGCTTGGTTAGTTGGAATGGAATGATCATTCTCATGTTTGTTCGGTAAACAATGAAATAATTCACATCACCAATTTCGATATGATCATTCCATTGCAATCAAGAAATGAAATTCACCGTTCATTTCTTACCAAAACCATTCCAGCAAATCAAGAGAGCAATTCAGATTAGTAAGGGAATTAGATATTCAGCACAAATAAGGATTAATCATTGACACCGTTCATATTTCTAACTATAGGAAAGCCCAATCATATTCACAACTTTTCCTCCAAATGTTTTCCTCCGAATACCATTTTAAGACTTCAGTTACTAAAAAGCCTCGCCCCTTCTGGACAACAAACCAGGAGGATTGAAGCAAAAGATAAGGTACCGACATGTAAGCAATCGTCATGTACAAAGTCGTTCAATGATGAAATAGACACAGCAAAAGGGAATTCCGTGATAGTTTACAAACAAAGTGGAGAAACAGCAAATCATCATCCTTTTTGGAGGGGTTGAGGTTTGTCTTCTATGATAAAAGTTGAGCAATGAAGAAATGGTTTGCATGTCTTGGAAAGGAGACGGGACAGACTAAGAAGAGCAGCAACCTGACTTCTGGCCAACAGGTTGCCCTCGTATCTGCACAGTTGGAGGCCTTGCATTGTTCATAGCTGGTTGACTTGCCATCCTACGAGAAGTTCAAGCAATCAATAAGACCACAAATTTAACAAGAGAACTCAAGGGGTTTAAGATAATCAACTACGATGTCCAATCATTTTGTAGGTTTCTCTTATCTAGAAATTCCTCTGAAGAGACGGCGGCAAAAAAGAAGAACAAAAGTTTACTCCATGGAGGGGGAGATTTTAGTCAAATACTGCAAATTCTAAATTGCGGCTTCCATATATAGGCCTTTTTGTGAGTTGTGATTACGATTGGATATAACACTTAAGTTCTAGACCAACAGAACCGCATTTGGCCCTGTTATTGGGAAAACTTAGAAAACTTGTCTTCGTATAATCTGTAAAAAATATTGTTTTCTAGGACTTATTATTAGTAGCCTAAGTTTGACAGAACATCAAAAAATATGCTTTCATATTCTGCAAAATCATTGTGCCTCAAAATGACTACGATGTAAAAATGATTTTGTGTTTCTCCTGTCAAAATCAGTTTCTGAGCAGTGTTCTGAACCAGTAATTCTGAAAATCACAGTCAAACAAGGGGCTTGGGCAAGGTGAGTTCTCACTACGGTTTCGGTATTCTCGATATTTTTGGCATTCGCCCACAAGTCATTTGTAAACCAAAAACACCGAAAATCCCATAGCAGAAACTCACCCCAAGTACCTAAGTACTACAACAGAAATGACAATGGATGAGAACTTAAAGCCAGATAATGAATGAAGTACCTGTTCTTAATGTCAGCAGCCATGGCCATGAATGCCTGTTCCACGTTAGTAGAATTTTTTGCACTTGTTTCCATGAATGGAATGCCAATTTCGTCTGCAAATGCCTGTAAATAACCCAGAAGTACAACCCTGATCTGATTATATCCCTATAAAGAATGAAACCGTAAAAAGAAAAGCAAGGACATCGGGTTTTTACCTTGGCTTCTTCATAGGACACAGCTCTGTTAGCAGTGAGGTCACACTTATTTCCAACTAGAACTTTGTTCACATTCTCACTGGCATATCGATCAATTTCACTCAACCATTGTTTAACATTGTTGAAACTCTCCTTGTCCGTTATATCGTAAACTATCTGCTCAAAATGCCAAATTACATAAACAAAGGAAGCGCAAAATGAAAGAAATCCAGGAGGTGGATAACACAAAATAACGTACTATAATGCCATGTGCCCCGCGGTAGTAACTGCTCGTAATTGTCCTGAAGCGCTCCTGCCCAGCAGTATCCCACTGCATGCCCACAAAAAGAACAAGAATACTGAATAGGAGGGGATTATGTATAAATCCAAAACCATGATGAACATGATACAACAGGCTAATAAATAGTTAAATACTAGGACTATGGCACAGGATCATCTCATCATCTAATATTGCTAGTGGGAATAACACTGAATACACTTTCTACATACTCTTTTCCCAACTGACCAGATGTTTACCGTGAAAGCCATAGACTGATGTAACAATCATAACTACAGAGTCGCGGGGATCCAAAGTAATGGCATAACCGTAGAAACTACAGAGTAATGATCTTCCTACTGAGTCAGGTGACAGAGTCTTGAACGGTTAAACATCACCTTTAAAGATATTGAACCAAAAGTGTTTGCTCACTGCATCATACAGTTCCAATACAAAGGCAAAAATCTATTTCAGAGGAGATTAAATATCTTACAATTTGAAGTTTAATGGTCTTTCCATCCTGCTCCACAGTGCGTATTTTCTATAACGGGAAAATAAACATCATTAGAGCTGTTCATCATGTCTAGTTGACACTCAACACACATATAAACCCATTGATACTAGGTGCTTACAAAGTCGACACCAATCGTGCTAATGTAACTGTCTACATAAGAATCATCCTGCACCAAAGAAATGAAGGCAACAGTCAGTTTACACAGGATTCAACTCCCACAAACCAAGAAAGATACAAGCAACTTAGTATCTAGTGCACAATCAAAATCCATATTCAGCCATGCCCCTGCTTCTTCAGATGGAACTCCCAGTACATCATTCATTAATCAAGAAATCCAGCATATTGCGTTACCAACTGCCCAATAACCCACTATCCAAAAAAAATTCAACAACTTTCTATGTGGACATAAATGGTTTAATATAGTAGAGAATGCCGGAGAGAGAGGTAATCAAATTGTATTCAAAAGCAGGGTATTGAACTGATAAACTTTTACCATGATTTAGTTATATACACCCACATTTCTCACATCTGAAGAAGCTAGTAGGAGTATACTGTAAGGAACTAAGGATATACACATTAGTCAACCTACAGAACTTCCTACTTCATGTTGGTAATCTCACTAAGACGAATTCTACACACTCAATGTATACAAGTGACAACGGTCAACTCAAAAAATTAATGTAGTACTGATCCCCGTACTCTTTTCAAGCAAAAGCAATAAAGGAATGAGAAACCTAACCCAAACCGGATGAGTTTACAAAGCTACGACCACAAAATGCAAAAGTAGGCATGCATATGCACGTGAGAGGGAGAGAGCAGCAAAAGGAACATATCCAGCTAAACTGAGAGGTGTTATGCAACTAATGGGGCTTTCCCCAACCCATGCAACAACCCAATGAGATGCTGTAACTTGGAAAACATTCAACTAGCATCCAACGGAGAACGTAATATTCTTTTCATCAAAATGTAGAAATCTAGGAGAAGTTAAATGCAATCAATGCCCTTACAGAAAATCTCAGAAGAAGACATGACTTTCCAACTCCAGAATCTCCAATCAGCAAAAGCTTGAACAAGTAGTCACTACAAAAGACAAGTTATAACACTACTCAACTGAAAAAATAGAAATATTTGGCAAGGAAAATACAACTTCTGACTTTCAAGGAATAATACAAAATTGCAGCATATATAAGAGTACTTCAAACATCAAAATATTGATCCCGTTAAACACCTTGATGGTTGGAATGATATCTTGCAGTGAAACCTAGTCGTGAGAGTGAACTCAAAAATCCGAACGCAGACCTAGAAACCTTGTCAAATGCTCAAGTGAACTACCCCATAACATGTGTGGTGTCAACGAAGGTCAAAGACAACTCCACTTACCATCATTTACTTAACCATCAGCTGATTCCCTTATGTAATCCCGTTCCTTTCTCGGGACATGGGGTTGTGTTGGCCAGCAATTGGTTAAATAAGCATCGAAAGCAGCTTGCAGCAAAAATTGCAACTTTACTGACATTTCTACTCCGCATAACATTGTGATACCCGCACAATAAAGCCTTCATAGTAACACTTCACTTCATCAAGATCCTCTATAATGCCTTTGCTTAAAATTAAAACTCTTTTCTTTTCTAGCTTGCTTAGTTGAGAGTCAAGGGTTTGCAACCCCACCCTTGATCAATTCCTTGATATTTTTGGCGTTTGGAGCAGTATTTTTTAAATGATTGGGCTCTTTTTGGTGGGTGTTGTGGCCTTTTGTTTCCCAGGCTTTCTTTCGTACATGGATAGCATCCCTTGATGACTTTCAATAAATTTATTGGTTATCAACAAAAAAAAAAAAAAAATCCTCCTTAAATTCAAATAACCACATTTCATCCGAATGATGCTTCATCATTTACAAACTTAAAATCCTATCTTGCTACAGACAAATACAATTTCTGAATTTCAAAAACATCAGGGAGAGAAGAACTTTCTGTGAAAAGAAACCATAGCCACTGATTTCAACTACCACCATCTTGTAAAATCCATTTCAAAGCTTGTGAAATCATGCAATCCCTCGATATTCTACGACTACAAAACCTGAGACCCTATTGATGCGCATCAATTCACTTCCTTTAGCTCTTTACTGACAAGCTTTCAGCCAATACCGTCTCCAGTTCTATACAAGGTCAATTTTTTGATATATTCCAATTCAAAAAAAAAAAAAAAAAATCAACCACCAACGAAATTCAGAAACAAAGCCATAAAATCTTAGGTAAACCACTCAGATCAACAACTGCAACAGTGGAACTCAACAAATCACAACAAAAATCCGGAAAGAGATGCCACAACATTAAACACATTTACAATCAAGTGATCAACTAGGGTAAAAATAAACCAGATCTAATCTAATCGGAACCAGACCTAGCACTAATTACAACTGAAAACACGCGAAAATCGATCGATCGATCGATCAAGTCCTAGTATTTCCCCAAGAGAAAGTAATTGAATACTTACTATTCGGGATTCATGACTGTTCGCCGATCGAACGTAGCCTACTGGATTGACGGAGATGGATTGAACTCTCGGTAGCCGGAATTGGACGGGAAATCTGATCGTCAAAGACTTGCTGGGAATAGTCAAGCAGACAAAGGGTGAGATTCCTTGGAGCAATATAGATCGACAGCTTTATTCGGCACGTATATGTAATTTGAATGCGACCGACAAATGACAGCAAAATTATTTTGTTCACACTTTGAGTTTTACATTCAAAAAAAAAAAAAAAAGTGATTTAATTGATTAGTTGTTTAGAACTCTCTAATTAAAAATATAAGGAATAACTTCTTTATTTTTTATCAGATAAAACTGCCCGAAGGCGAATAACTTTTTTGTTGATAATGGGAATAGGAGGGTAGTGTTCACAATCCTAAAAATATGGATGAAGATTAAGAAAATGATAGGTACACACCTACCGACCACAACCGTCTCGCATTTATAAAAAATCATTCTCACGTGTATAAAAAGAGGACGGGGGAGCCTGTTGTCCTTTTGGGCCGGCAGTGGCTAGTTTTTTTTTTTTTTTTTTTTTTTTGGGGGGGGGGCCCTCTGTGTATTGCTAAAGTCTTGTATGACACTCAATTGATTTATTGATTCTCCTGGGCATATTTCGGATCTCACAAAAATGATTCAAAATTGCTCATTTTTCTAACAAAGTTTTTTTCACGGGTTTTTGCAAAAAGTTAATTCACCCCGATATCGGTAAGGGCTTTTTCAGAAATCATAGGGCGCCTTATGAATTTTGAAAAAAAAACCTTACCGATATCGGATTGAACTATATATCATTTTTTGAAAAAAATAAAACAAAATTTAAGAATAATGAGTGATTTTGAATCATCTTCACGGGTCTAAAAAAAAGCAGTAAATCAATTGGGTGTCAAACGAGGCTTTAGCCAAAACCCCAAAAAAACTTTGTTTGGCTTCCATTTTTTTTAAATTTTCCAAAAACAATTTTTCCCTACTTTTCATCTCTCTTCACTCATTATGTTTCTCTCCAGTCATTACCCCTATATTCAATCATTACTCTCATATTTCTCTCTCTCTCTCTAATTATTACTCTTATTTCCCTATCCAATCATTATCCCCAAACCATTTCCAAAAATCAAACTAAACACTATCTCAAATTTTTCTCAAAACACCGAACAAAACACAGCGTAGGTAAATTTTTTTTGGAATCCGAAATGAACCAAAAAAAATTAATAAATCAATTGCGTGCCAAACAGAACTTTAAAGAGACACTCGGAGTCCACCTCAAAAATCTCAAAACTACGTTATTTAGGCCGTAGCCATCTCAAAGGGACAACACCCTCCCCATTCCCATGTAAAGGGGACAACAGATTTCTATTTCTTCTGCCTCCTTATTTGGAATTTTTAAAAAAACAATTATTGTCATACTTAGAGGCACGTGGCCTTATTTGGTTTGGGTCTTTGAGGCTCAAATTAAAGCTGCATATCACAATAGAGATGAGCCTCTCTAGTCTTTCACTTTTTACTTTTTATTATATGCCTATAAGAGCAAGTCCAACAAACTCTTTAAATTGGCTCTCATCCCTATTTTAGGGAGCCAAACTCCAAAGTTAGGCTCCAAGAGACTCCCTAAATCTCCCTAAAATACAAACATGAATAGTACCTCCCTAAAATCCCTCCCATTTAGGGAAGCACTATTCACTCCCTACCCATTTTTTTATTTTTTCTCTCTCCTCCCCCCTATTTTCGATATAAAAATTTGAAAATTAATAACTTGAATTTTTGGAGGAAAAATAAGATTGTGCTCGTGTTTTTGTTAAAAATAGAGATGAAACTATAAATTTTTGCATTGGAATTGCAATTAATAGTAAAGCTCTCTATTCATGAACCTTTTTTTGAATCAAAAACTATTTTGGAGTCTCTGTTACCGAAACTTAGGTTGGAGATGCCATAAGCATGTATAAAGACCTCGTCATCCGTGATTTTTCGTTATGCCTCTTTTATAGTAGTTAATATGATGAGTAATTAATATTATAAGAGAACAATGTGTCCTCCAGACCGGGAATATATTGTAGCAGGTGTACGAGACAATTAGTTAGTGCAAATCTTGTGGCCATGATGCAAAATATTCCCTCTTCTAGAACTCTCTAATAAGAGCCTCATTACAACAAGAACACATGATTTATTAGCAATCACTCTCATCGCAAAAATGATGCATTCAATGAAGTTGCTAAATTTGAGCAAGCAAGGTGATGAAAATCTTCGATATTCAGGGCAATCCTCCATAGGCGCATGCATATATACATTCATTTGGCACTGTAGAGTCCTAAAAATGGACAACAAAAGACATTTCCAAGAAGACGAGAAAACATCGTATAGAAGTACAAGCCACATAACACCTAATCTTGGATTTTAAGCGACTCTATGAAGCCCTTCACCTCGGTAGTATCATTTTTCGCGAGAAAATTCAGAAAATCTCTGAAGCTGCTTTCTTTGTATCCCTTCGGGTGCTCTTCATCCACAAGCTCTTTAGCAGTCTCCATTTTCTCATCCATGCGCAAGCTTTGGAAACTGGCAATAGAAATTCTGGTCCTTTCTCTTGTAAGGGTAGCCCTGTGTACCACACTTTTGTACATCCCATTGCTTAGTACCTCAAAATGGTCTCCCACAAGGACATGTAGGGTACCCTTAAGTTCTGGGACTACCCTCCATTTTCCATCTTCTGTGCCCAAGATTTCGAGGCCGGTTGCGCTCTGAAGAATGATTGTTAGGCAACTGTGGTCCGAGTGAGACCGAATTCCTTGCGCAAGGCCCGGTTGGGGGCATGTTGGGTAGCAGTTGACGGCCATGACTTGCATTCCTTCCTCCAGTTTGTCGCTGAGGTACTTGGGACCAATTCCAAGGCTCTCTGTAATGGCTCCCATAATATCCAAGGCTAATTTTCTCACTTCCACGGCGTATCTGCCCATATGTTCCCTGGAAAATTGTAACATTACATATACTTGTGTTAAGAATATGTGACTAGTACCGGCTGGAGTAAGTTTGTTTAGATACTAGTACCATTTTGAGAGAACGGAAAGAAAAGGCAACACTTTCTTGCCTAATTGCTTGTTTGGACAAAACTCCGCATTCGCTTGTCTTTTCGTTTTCTATTTTGGATAGGATGTTTTTTGAGGTAAAGCAATTTTCAAGATACTCCCTCTGTCCCCTTTTAAGTGATCCATACGAAAATACGTGTAATTTCAAACCTCCAAAAAACATATTTCTCTATATAACTTTTCAACTTTTTTTTATATCAAATTAAAGTCCTCATTGAGTACTTTAATTTGGTGCAAAAAGAAATTTAAAACGTTCTACAGATGTGTCTTTTTTAATATCCACAAAAATACACGTTTCCCAAGTGGATCATTTAAAAAGGGACGGAGGGACTATAAAAATACTTCGTAAAACGTTTTGATTGAAACGATGAGTTTCTGGAATTTCCATTGAAGAGTGTGTTTTTCGTAACTTTTTTTGTATTTAAGCTACAGACAAAAGTAAGTTTGTTTCGTTTATTGTAGCTTGTTGAGCTTTTGAGACTTTTTTATGAAGAGAGACTTTTAATAAAAAAGTTCAAAGTCGATAAGAGGAACGGGGCCTAATTTTGCTTGTGAAAACACAATAAAAAATGGAGGCAGGAAGAAGGAATACAAACAAAAACCAGCAGCATACTGTATTCTTTCGAACTTGCAGTAACTAACATTGACCAGTTGCTCTTCGGTGTAGTGGCGTGCTGTGTCTTTTTGCTGTATAGTAGTAACTTACTTTATGGAAAACTTCAAACAGTCAGCACAGTTCATAGTATTCAGAAGGAAAAATACACAAAAACACGATGTGATTTCAATCTCCCATAACAGCAAAGCAGAATCGAATTTAAAATAAACGGCACTGGATTCCTCGACTCGCAATGCCAGTGTCCTATTTCATGTCTTTCTTAATTGCATCGTGCTTCTAAGGAAGGCCTAGAATAAACGACGAGGGCGTCTCAAAATGAATTTAAAAAAGGAACGGAACCAAAATGTGTACCTATAAGCTGGTGGATTCTCAGGCCAAGACTTAACCCAGTCTTCCAAAGGATATGCATAATGTTTAAGAAATACTCTCCCAAACTGAATCTTATCGACTTCATCCTTCAAGCTGGTCACGTATCTAACCGGCTTATGCACATCATTAGACATGAACTTTGCCTTCTCCTCTGTGGGCAAGCTGAAAAAATTGAAGGACGAAGAAAGAGCTCCATCCAGCACAAATTGGTCTATTCCATGGTTTATAATCTGAAAGTCAAAACTAAAAGCTAGTACAACTGTTGCATCCATTCGTGACCATCTTCGTAAGCAATTAATGAAACAAACAAAAAAGATAAAGCTGAAAATATTTGGGGATACTTATCTGGAACTTACTTGAAAAACCCCATACTGGCGACAAGCGTTTCCTATGTCCTTGACAACCGCAGATCGTTGCAAGGAACTATTTCGAAACCCCATTAAGTCAATAACAGGAACATCTGCTGTTTCGGGATTCAACATGTTGGACTGATATCTTGCAGGTAAAACCTATACATGATGGAGTAGTATTTAACTCAAAAATACAAACACAGAAACAGTCCCAGAAACCTTGTCAAATGCACAAGTTAACTACCCCATAACAACATACGTGATGTCAACAAAGGTCAACCACCACTACATTCATGATTCATCCTCATTAGCTTAACCATCTGTTGATTTCCTTCTTCAATTAGTTAAATAAGCATCGAAAGCAGTTTCTTGCCAAAATTGCACCTTTAGGCTCCGTTTGTTTGGACGTAAAATATTTTCCGGTAAAATGTTTTACTTATTTTTGGGTGTTTGGCTGGAAAAAAAAACGTAAAACGTTTTACAAAGTATACATAATTGGGGTGAAAATGTTTTACTCTCAAATCTTTGGTAAGTTGTTTTCCAAAAGTCACAAGCGACACCTAACCCCACCCCCGACGCTTCAAAATAGTCCTATTTGACTTCGACTGAGGACTGGGCTTCTTTTCCCTCAAATCTGATCTACTCTCTCTCTCTCTCTCTCTCTCTCTCTCTCGCCCTCTCGCCTGATTTCATATTTTATGGTTTTGGCAGAAGAGAGGATTGGGCTTCTTTTATGATTTCTTTTGTTCTGGAAATGGTTTCCACGTATGAACCAAACACCGGAAAACAAAAGTAAAAAAAATAATTTTTAGCAAAGTTATTTTACAAGAAAAATGTTTTACATTGTAAAACATTTTTACGTTGAAACAAACGGAGCCTTACTGACTTTCTCTCCTCTCATAACATTGTGACACGGACACAAGAACACCAACATAGTAACACTTCATCATTATTCTCCAAAAGTTCAATAATCGCCATTTCATCCGAATGATGATTTATGATTTACATCACCTAAAATTCACTCTTGCAACAGACAAATCCCGGTTTCTTCTTTTCGAAAATATCCCGGGTGTGGATAACTTGCAGTGAACAAAATCAATAACATTAGCAAGAGGTGGCATTTCAACCCAACCCATGAATACGCCCATATCCGCCCATTTACAACCCAACCAGCCCATATGGTATTATGGGATTATAGAGTCGAAACACATTAACCCATATATATATATA
>JAXBDA010005598.1:0-23850 GCA_036023075.1 Gaultheria prostrata
CACCTCTTTCCTTGTAGCGCTACGCGCAAGTTCTACTTCCTAATTCAATGATCCAACTCTAACACTTGATTTGTGGCCATGTATACCAAATCTTGCCCACGAGTTTTATTTTCGCGCGTAAATTTAATTTTCTGTACGAAAATTCAATTCCTCACGTTTACACATATTCACTTTTATAATTTGATTTTTCGAGTCCTCACACCTTAGCTGATTTACTAACACAATTCCTAAGTGGACAATGTGAGCCAGTCGAAGAAGCACTACCAGGAGATGGTTTCGAAGCATTAACGGCCATAAACGAACTTGTCGTATGGATGCTAAGCTTTGATGGGACCGCCGGAGGAGGCACGGGTGGCGCGGGGATAGTTTTACAAAATGACCATGGCCAACACAAGTGTTTGGCATACAAGTTGGCATTCCAATGTTCGAACAATGAGGCAGAATACGAGGCCTTGATCCTAGGGTTCCTTGCAGCCATCACAAAAGGAATAAAAGTCCTTAAAATTGTGGGGGATTCAAAACTCGTCATTTTACAAACAGAGGGCCAGTACGGGCTCAAAGAGCCTATTCTTGCACCATATAGGGCCACTGTACAGTGCAGCGGTTTGAAAGTGTGGAAATTGTCCACAGGCCCAGATTAGATAATAGGTTCCCTGACGCGCTGGCTACCCTCGGCGCGAAAATGGAGTTCGATGAGGGTGCCATCACAATTGAAATTGTCAAAAGAACAGACTCGTCTGTAGTTGAGCAGATGAGTGAGGTGCACGCCATAGGAGAATGGCAAGAAAAGATTATAAAACAGTTAACAACCGGAGAGGGTAACTTACCCATGTCAGAAGTTGCACAATTCACCATGGTGGGGAAGCAGCTATACTACCGCGGCCTTCAGGGATGGTTAGCGCGCTACGTGGGACCTGGAGAGGCTAAGGAAAGGTTGCGTCAGATCCATGACAAAACCTGCAGAGAAAATGAGATTTCCCTCTACCGTAGAATTCAGAGGCAAGGTTATTATTGGCCCTGTATGAAACAGGATGCCGCAGTAGTCCTGAACAGTTGCGAGCGTTGCTCACTGTTCACCATGGAGTAGGAATGTTGCTTTTCAGTAGAAAGAGACTAGAGGCAAAAATACATTGATTTCTTGCAAGAGGGCGCGCTACCTATGGAAAAAGAGCACCGGAGGGAGGTCAAGATGTCTACTTAGCGATATTTCATGGATAACGGAAAATTATACAGAAGAGCCCTAGATCACATCCCCTTGTGGTGTTTGTCTAACGAGGTGGCCGAAGAGGTTCTACACAAGTCCCATGAATTAGAACACCAGGGCAACCAGAAATTGTACGAGCATATTGTCCACCTCGGTTATTACTGGCCAAGAATGGAATCGGATGCAAAGAAGCATGTGCGCAGGTGTCATGCCCGTTAGAAATTTGGAAACCTGGTGCATGCGCTAGGAGTTGAGCTTCACGCCATCCGTGCGCCCTACCCTTTCCACACTTGGGCCATGGACCTAGTAGGGCCCATAACCCCGCACTCTCGGAAATATCAGTGGATCCTAGTAGCCACAGAAGTCAGCACCAAATGGGTAAAAATAGTTCCTCTCAGGAATGCAACCGGCGTGGCGGTGGCGCATTTCATCAGAGAAAACATCATCTGTCGCTTTGGTATACCCAAAGTGATATTGTTAGACAATGGGACGCCATTTGTTAACAAGAATGTGGGAGAACTGCTGGATTCCTAATTCATCGAGCACTATACCTCTTCAGCCTACTATCCTTAGGGAAACGGAAAAGCGGAGGCAACAAACAAGTCCTTGACAAGGATAATGAGCAAGCTCCTCGATGAAAATGGTGGGGCATGGGACGATCACCTGATCACGGCCCTCTGGGCGTACAGGACTTCGAAGAGGAAGGCGACGCGCACCAGCCCCTTCAATCTTGTCTACGGTGCTGAAACAGTACTCCCAATAAAGCTAAGTGTACCTTCCCCGCAGCTCGCGCTAGCCACAGAGGTGACTACGACAGAGCGGCACGCAGACCTTGAAGCCTTAGAAGAAAGAAGACAAGTTGCAGCGGAGTACCAGCTCTAGTACTGGGAATTAGTGGCTAAGTTCTACAACAGGGGAGTGATCTCAAGGGAGTTTAAGGTGGGAGACTTAGTATGGAAGTCAACCATGGATGTGATGAGAAATGTGAAACTCCCCAAGTTCACCCCAGATGGGAAGGGCCCTATAAGGTCATCAAGGCAAATCCAAGAAGTCACTATAGGTTGTCCATGGTCAGTGATGGATGTCTTACTGGACCCATAAATGTCAAGTTTATGAAGAAGTACTATCCTTAGTTTTTATTTCATGTATGTTCCTAGCAAGCCAGCCAGCATTATCTTTGTTTCCTTTGTTTTGATTGCACTGTATTTCATGGTTGATGGTTCCAGTCGACCTCTTTAAATGAAATATGTTACTTTGAGGTTCCAATCGTGATTTTGAATAGAGTTTCAGTCCATGTGATAATTTGTGATTGAATTATTCAAAATGATCCAATTAACCGAAGGGAAGTAAGCAACAAGCCAAAAAGGAACAAATAAAACACACGAAAAAAATAACTGAAGTAAACCCTCCATTACATGGTGATAAGGAAACTGCATCTACATTATTCCACAAGTTCACCCGTAACAAGAAAACAAAGTAAAATAGAGCCTATCCTAAGGCTGGGGGAACAAATCCCTGCCCACCAAGTCTGTTGAAGACACTGGGGGGCCCGCGGTAGTCGCGCCGGCGTTTTCCTGAACCAGGCGGGCAAGCTCTTCCTATCTCTCTCTCAAAACGGCCTCGCGCTAGGCCAGCGCAGTTCGGACCAGATCCACTTCCACCTGAGCCTTCTCTACCTCCTTCTCTTTCTTCCTAATCCTCTTCGGGATCTTTAGGCTCCTACGAAGCTCAAACACTCTCTCCAGATGCGCAAACAGCCAACCCAACTTGAATGCTAACCCCTCAAGGTCGGCAATAGTGCCTCTGGTGGATCCAAAGGATGGCGTGTTGAAGCGCTTCAAAGAAATGTTCTGAAGGGAGTCCACAGCATGGCACAGGTTGTTCATGAACATGCCTCCTCCGTAAGAACTCCTACCTGTAAAACCGGTGAAAGTATCTGGATAGTGTCGATCAATCCGCTCCAGCAAAGGTAGGTAAACTTGAATCGTTGTAATCATGGGGAATCATGGGGATGCTCCACAACCGCACACTCAGAATCGTTGTAATCGGAGGAACTCTACGTGGTAGGGTTAGGTTGTGGGTTGGCGCTCTCTCTCTCTCCATAGATGCGGCTTTTCAGGAAGTCTGCCATATCTCAAGTACCCCCTGCTCCCCTTGATCAGCACTCCTAGCCTGTTCGAGCATCCCTACAGAGCATGATCACACGTGCCTTCCTCATGCGCTGGCCCCTCAGTTGATGCGCACCGGTGATCCCGTGGGATCAAAGCGCCTTGCAAGCCTTCCACTTCCCTTCCTTCATCCACATCAGCTTCCAATTCTGAAAATTATCTCTAAAACGTGATGCAACAACGGGATGTATTGGGCTTATCACCGGCGCAAACTCCCCCATACTGTGTTCAGCAACGAGGACAAGTCTGGGCCTCGGTTGAATGTCGCCCCTATATTATGAAAAGTACTGGAAGAACCATGATTATTACCATCACCAGCGCGCACTTCAAAGCCAGGTGGACAGGATTCGGATTCCTCTGGAATGGACACAGCGTCGGAAGATTGCTCCACTGAGGCCTCCCTCTCCTGAAGAACCTCCTCATTAGCATGGCGACTCCCTGCAGAAGAGGCTTCCAAATCACTGTCAACATAAGAATGAAGGAGGTCGCGCTCGTGTCCTTGGCCAAAGCCAAGAACCTCATCACCCTCCTCTGCCTGGCTCCATTCTTCCAACCTCGTCTCCATCTGAGCACGCAGATCCCCTAGGGGCTATCACTTCAGCAATGGGGGTATTCACCCTTTCTGCTGAGAAGGCCTCAAAAGTGGCCTCTGACCCTTGAGCGTGCCTAGGAGCAACCTCACCGATAACCTGAATAGGCTCCCCAATTCCCCCTCTAGCCACATTGGCAGCAAATAGCCTGACGGCCTTACAAGCCTCCTCACGCCACCGTATGGCATCGAGGGTTAGACCATCATCATCATCATTGTTGTTGTCATCATCATCATCACTATCACCACCTCCCAAAGCTGATGAAGGATCAGCGGCGCGCGGTGCACCTGCTGTTGGCCTACTCTCCATAGCTTATGCAAGTAACCGCGCGGCACGAGCGGCCAAAGACTCATTGTCCTCAGAATTCTCGCTCTCCACGGGGCTGGCCTGCTAAATGACTGGCGCGCGAGGCGTGACGGGTTCGCCCGTACCAGTCTAGCAAAAAGAAACGCAATCAATATCATGTGTATGCAGCAAAGAGGAAGAAGAGGCTTAGCAATAAAACTATGAGGAAAAAAGCGATACCCTTATCAATCTTCTTCGCTGACGACGCTCTGGTGAGGCCTCAGCTCCTTGCTCCATAATAGCCCTAGATCGAGTTCTGACACTGGCGGCGGGCATAGTGGTGACGGGCACTATGGCCTCAGCTCTGGGGTCAATGTCCATGGTCACGTCTTTGAGGGCCCAACGACTCTTGATCCCGCGCCAATCACCTCCCTGTATCTTCCTAGGGCACAGTGAGAGCTCTGGCTTGAAGATGTTTCGCAACGCGGGCCTTGAAGCTTCTCCATGAACAAACATGAAAAAGGAATCTAAATTCCTCCTCTAGAAGAAACGATGCTGAAGCGAAACTAGCGGTAGACGATTGCGCGAAGGGAAGCGCCAAATACCGACTCCATCCATTACCACATATGAATAACGCAACAAGAAGCGATTGAAACACTCTGCGAAGTCTGCAGGCTTTGGCCCTGGTCCGGGAACTACCAAGTGGTATCCCAAGTGCCGCGCAATCCTATCTGGCCTATAAACCATTGTCTTCTTGCCCTCGATACCAAGAGAGGGGAGATGGCACAGACGACCCATAAGGTATAAGCTAATCATTAGTGCGCGCTGCGGAGCATACGGATCAGAAAAGTCTATCTCTGTAGGAGCAGCAGGGAAGTAATCATAGATACCTGGCAGGACTTGTATGTAGGGGCGCTGAATGAAATGGTGTAGACACCCCACCTTGGTTGTCCGTAACGCTTAGGCCCTTTGGTTGTGCCGTCACCCGATGATGAACATGTTGGTACGATTTTATCCGCCTCGAGAAGATGGACTTGATGCAAAGATCTCTTACGGTAGCCTATCGTCGTTTCCTCGCGCCCAGATTTTGAAGGATGTTAGAAAAACCTTTTGTTGAAGTTCCCAAAAATATTTTTATGGAGTTCCGAACTGAGTGTTTTTCAAAATATTGAGTGATTTTATTCCCTCAAAGTATTTTATTTTTAATCTACAAAAAACCTTGATTTAAGCCCACTTTATCGCTATATTTGGCCCAAAAATCAGCCTGGAACGCGTCAAAACGGACCAGAACGCACCCGAACCGAACCAGCCCAGTCTGTACCAGGACCAGAGCCGGTCCGGCTCTAGCCCAAGGCCGGTTCGGCCTTACCCAAAAAATTCCTTTTTCGTGCTAGAACATTCTAGATTTGCGTGTTACCGCCTCTGAACACGGAAAAAGCATATTTTTCTTGTCCCACATCGCCTAACAAATCATTTTTTACCTGGAATGAGCCTATATATACCCCATTCACCTAAGGTTTCAAGCATCCCGAAAACTCTTGTAAAACCTTTTAGCAGGTAGAATGTAAACTCCTATCTGGACTGAGATCAAATCTTGGTCCAAACTTTGGAGTAGTTCGGTTAGTTCTTTTTCTCTTCGACGCCGGTAGGCTGCCGGAGAGAGGTCGAGCATCAAGGCCGTCTTTGCGGAGGTGGTCTAGTTCGGTTCGGTTGCTTCCTGAGGGCGACCGGTCCAGTCAAGGTATGTTTCCTTTTTTTATTTTCTTTATTGTTTAGTTTAGTTTAGTACATTTAATTTAGTTTAATTATTTAGTTTTGTTTATTTGTTTTTGTTTAATTAATTTGTTTTGTTTTGTTTAGCTTAGCTTTATTTATGCATGCATATTTAGGGTTTATTTATGCCTAGTTCAAGCATATTTAGGAATTTAATTTAGTTTAAATTATTTGTCTAGCATGTGAAATTACCGTTTTGCAATTGCATGGTTAGAGTAGTGTAATTATTGTTCTGCATGCACACACCCACACGTAATTAGTATGTATGCATGATTTAATTACCAGCACAGTTGTTACTCTATCCGAGTGGAACCTTGCATGTGACATATACTTTTGCTATGCTGCTGGTCCGGATACTCGAAAAGTTTGCATCTTAGTTGTTACTCTGTTTGCATGCACGTTTACGCTTCTACCCCTGTTGTTATGCTGCCCGCATTAGTACATGAATATCGTCAGTTTACATTCGTTATGTTGCTCGTTTGTTCCCAGCCTGTCAAATTACTGTTTCGACCCTGTATTCGCATATTGCACGAGTAATTAGTTGTTTTGCCCTTATGGTCTTTCCATAAGTAGCAACATGCATATAGTTTCCATATTTAGAAAGTTTCTATTTTAGGAAAGTTTCCTAATTCATGTCGTGTCCAGCATGCATATAGTTTCCATATTTAGAAAGTTTCTATTTTAGGAAAGTTTCCTAATTCATTGTCGTGTCCAGCATGCATGTAGTTTCCATATTTAGGAAGTTTCTATTTTAGGAAAGTTTCCTAATTCATGTCGTGTCTTGCATGCATGTAGTTTCCATATTTATATAGTTTCCATTTTAGGAAAGTTTCCTAATTTGATCATATTTCCTGTTTCAAGCCCGTGTTTTGTTCATGCATGCACGCATAATGTTCATTTAATCGTGTTAGTTTGTTATTTTGTATCGCATGAGTCCCTTTCCAGTTCAAGGCCATATCATGTTCACGTTAGGATAGAACCCCTAGAAGTAGGTGCACAATCTGGCATTCGCACCGGCGGATTAATCTTTTTTGTTTTGCATGTGTTAGTTTCATGCGAGGAACCGAGGGTTGTGCACTTGTCTAAGCTTAGAATTCGAATTGGTTTGCAATGCATGTGATCATGAGAATGTTGCCTAAGCATGAAGAAACTTTATGCAAGTCATATAGTTTCATTTGGCGTAACCCTAAAAGCATCCTAGACTAAGAAACTCATTCAAGCATTTTGTCAAACACCTTGTGTGCACCCTTTGTTCTTGGAAATTTTAAAAGACAATGGCATGAATTGTGATCAATGTGAGCACACATTAGCATATAGGTATTGCATAAGAATGCGGAAGAATTGCATACCGTTTGCGCGTAAGGTTTAACCAAAAGATGAGATTGGGCGTCTTTGAGAAGATAACCATTGTTGAAATTGCCCATGTAAATAAACTACGTTAGCTGGCTAGGGTTAAATATTGGAGATAACAGTTTGAGAGAATATTGTGAGTAGGGTGTTGGAGAGAGAGAGAGAGAGTCGAAGGTTTTTCTTTTCCAAGTGGACTCCTGTTCGCGATCTGCGTTGCGGTAAGTTTCTACGTTCTTTTCCATTGTTTCTATTGATTTAGATCAGCACAGTTGGAAAGGGTGTATCAGATTCTTTAGTCACATCTTTTGTTTTTGGTTGAGAGAGATCGAGAGGGAATCCGCAAGAAAAGCTGTAGTCAATTCGCCGTAGGTTGGAGGACCGTGGATTGGTGACTTTTTATCCTAGCTTGATTCTCTTTTGTGGTTTTCTTGTCTCTCGCGTTTTGGTTGTACATGGTATGGGTAAGAACTTGAAATCATTGGAGATGGTGTGAGGTTCATTTGATGGAAGAGAGAGAGAACCGAGTGCGAAGTGATCAAAACCGAGTTGGGTGTCGTGCATGCTGCCCGATGCTTGCATGTGATGGTGGTGTCCAGGCGTACAACTATCTATGGCTGAACTTGGCCAAGGCAGTTGTAGTCCATGGGGGTAATAATTTTATTAATTATTTTGGAGCCATGTGTTCTATAGGAAAGAAAGAAAATGGTATAGCCTACTGATGTAGTGATGGTAATTGTGAATTCAATTCGATTGGCAGTTGCATCAATTGTGCACGTGAAGGGGGGTACTGATGGATTATCCCATTAGAATTGGAGTTTTTTAGGAGTGGATTTTGGTGGCTGGAGGTTATATATTAATTTTTATTTAGAGTTAGACTAGGTTCTGAGGTTTTCATAGTATGTGATATCCTTCCTTACACAGTTTATATTCAAACTAGTTAGGTATTTGTACACATTGTATTTGTTTTCACGTTAGTCTGTTTGCGTGTTCGAGTTGCGTTACTTTTGGATCCAGGTGAGTGGTTAAGCATGTTACGTATTTATGAAACTTCCCGAGTTTCTTAAATTGTTGCTTTGAAAAATTTATCATTTTTAATTGGGTATGTGAATTGTTTATATTTGGTATTTCAAATTGGCATGCGATAAAAATATTCTTTTTGGTGAGAATTTGGTGGATATCAATGGGAACAATTATTATTGGAAGTCCAGGGAAATTAATCCTCTGTGTGCTGGTGACTCTGGCCATTAGGAAAGAGACCGTGTTCTGGCCGGTGACCCTAGTGCTCAACGGCTGACTTTCGCCGGATCGTTCTTAGGAAAAATTTCCACGGGCTGCCTACTTGTGGTGACTCTAAGTTTCGATATTGGATCCAATTATTCTAAAGATATTTGTTCACTGGCACTTGGTACTATTTGGTATTGGGTTTGGTTCCCCATTGTTGTTGGATATCATATTGTGATCACCATTAAGACTCGTGTTATTGGTAAAAATGATTTATTTGTATAATTTGTTGTTTTGCGGTACACCTCGTATACCAAATTATATTTACATGGTAAAATATTTTTATCCCTGCTTTAGAACTTTATTCATTTCATTATATATGATTTGCCATTTACTGAGCTAGTTAGCTGACGGTTTTAATCCACCATCATTTTCAGGAAAATCAAGTCAATAGGTGAGGACTCTGGCATCATCTGGGGGAGTTTTGTGCCGACCTCCATAGGATATTGCATCCTAGTTTTAGTATTTTATTTATTCCCTTCCGCATATTGATAAACCTTTTTGGTAAAAATTATTATCTGGTTCATGGGATGATATTTCCCCATGCTTTGGTTGAGACATATTGGCTTTATTTTGTTTAACAATAAGAAATTGTTGTTTGGTGTTTGTTGATTTTATATTTAATTTAATTTATTTTATTTTTAGGCTTCGTGACCCATCAGTTGGCCTCATGGTTCATGGCCGGTCATTTCCCATTTTGAGGTGGCAATTGTGGTATTAGAGCCAGGTTTCGACAAAATATTTTTATCTTCTGAAAAAAAAAATTCATTATATGCATTTAGTGGTGGTTCGAGTCCTCAGAGTCCTTTAGGCATTTGAGAGAATGTTTGTTACTTTATTTGTATCGATATCTACATTTTATTAAGGAGAGATTCAGTGACATAATCCCGGTAACATTTAGTTTTCTTTGGATTCCATCGGGGATTGGTAGAGAATGTTGGAAAGAGATTTTATTCGTTGATGGAATCATCACATGCATTTTATGAATGCTTTGGAGATGAAATGTGGTTGGACTGTTGTTGCACTGTGATGTTATCGAGTCGAAGGAATTAGGATTTATGGTAGGAATATGTGGAGTATGATTTAAGAATGTCAGTAGGACGAATGGTTTACTATGTTGTGGATGTTGGGCCTAGTTTACTTGGTCAAGATAGTACTAATAGAGCCGAGTAAAAAGAAAAAAAAAGGTGTACTATAAGGATTGTTGGTAAATCACAATTACTCTTTATTTCTTGCTATAATCGAAATAGATTCTGGTACATTATATTACGAGAGTTAATAACTGTGCATCATCTAAGGTCATACTACATGGGTTGCCAGTGGTTATTAGGAGATTAACAGTTGTAGGAATCGACAGGATTCCCATGTGTTACCATGGGCAGATGTTTGATATAGGAGCTTTCAAACAACCCAGATGAATTTGATGTGGGAGTTATTTCGCTTTGTAAATAATTGGTAGATTGTTTTTGTGACGATAATTGTAAGGATTTGAGACTTGACAAAAAATTGATAGATTTTTGTTTTAGTAAGTTAGAACTGTTGGTAAGCAATGACAGTGCAGATGGCTGTAGTTGCATTAGCTTGAGAGTGCTTGGCTTGTTGGGGTTTATGAAACTGAAATTTTGTGGTGTGTTTGGTTATTAGTTAGGGAGTGAAGGCATGAGATGTTGTGGTCTTGATTTTGAAATCTAGTATTTGTGGTTGAAATTTTCAGAAAGAAGAAATTGTAATCTAAACTTGTGAGATCAGACTTGTTACTGGGTTCACGTAAATATGGATTACTATTGATTTGGATTGTTGGTGGCTTGGGGAACATTTGCTTCTCGCAATATTTTAGACACATGAATGTGTTGTGATCACAGAATTGTAGCATACAAGATTCAGTGAAGTTAAATTTTGATGGTTATGTGCATGGTTATAGGGCCTAACCTAAGTGGTTGAAAAAAGAAGAACGGTTTTGGAGGTGGACTTGAGTATAGCTATTCTATGGGAAATTATACATGGCGCTACTCTTTTGGATCAATTTGTTATCACGACCCTACAGAAGTCCAGTAATCGACGAGGGTGTCCTTGTCTATATGATGATTTATTTCTTTGGATGACTATGTGGATTTAGATTTATAGTTGGAATTTGGTAATGTTTATTCTTTTAGTAGCATCATTGGTACATCAGGAATCAAGATTTAGGGTGATGGAGTACTGTTATCCGACTAATTCAAAGAGTTGTGGCCTTGCTACTTCCTTTTGTAGGATACTGATGAGGAATTAGCTGTGAGATGTGTACTCGATGTGTAAAGTTGCAAGTTTGAGTGATAAATTGTTTATTGTGGTAGGGAGAATATTGGATTAGAGAGTTCACCTAAATTGGTTGGCGTTACCTTGTAAAGTACATGTACAGGATAGCAAGAAGAGGTCGGGGGGGATGGTGTTGATATATTGAGTTCTTAGACTCTTGGAGCTAAAAGAAATTTTAATAGCTTTAAAGTTTGAGGAGTTCAAGGTGGAGTTCCTGGTTGCATACCAAAGTGGATGATGATAACTCATTATTGTAGTCTACTCATTAGAGCTTGGGTTGCTTGCAAGCTAGGTTTATTTTGGACCTATTATGGGATTATGAATCTTGTTTACGATTTTGGCCACTCCTCTTCTTTGGGCTTTTAGTGAGTTTCTTTTGGTGAAGTGTGCATATTTAGTGACATTTTTGCAGCTGTACTATTTATCCTTGTTTGTCAAGGGTGGAAAGAAGTTAATCTAAGTTCTAATTTTGGGATGTCTTGTACTACTTTGAAGAATTGGAGATCATGTGATAAGGAAGAGACAATACTTGGGATAGCACACCTTCTTTGATGGACATAGATTCATCAAATTACTAGTAGTGGCTGGATATGGAACCTTGGAGCTTTGTTCTAAACCTGGGGATCGATAGGCATGCATTGTTAGTGGATTAGTTGTATGTTTTGTTTAGCAATTTCTTTTAGACTACTAATTAAGTGTCTGAATTGTATCATTTTAGTTTAGTGGTTCTTGATATAAGGAGGTATTTTGGTTCATTGTGGAATATTCGGAATTGAATTTCATCAAGTGATTGGAGACTGTACCATAAGTGGTAGCTTGTTGAAAGTAAGGATAAGCAATGGGTCTAAGGCGAGCCATTTTGCATTGGCATTCTTCAACAAACTAGGTTAGACTTACTTAAATAGAGTCTTCAATATAGAATGAGGAGCTTCTAAAGACATGATAATTGATTGGTGAGAGTGAAGTACTTTAGAGCTTATCGGTAATTGACTTATTCAATTCTAAGGAGACGCTAATTGTTTGAAATTCAATGGTGATCATATAGATTTTCAAGATCTCGATTTAAGTATTTTGGATTCGTTTGCGGGTATAAAAATTTTTCTAATGATTTTACGATTTATGTTATTTTTATTTTAGAACTAACTACCAAAAAAAAAAAGAATTTATCTACCAGAGTTTGCAATGGAACGTAATTGTTTCTTCCTAACTACTCAATTTATTTACTACAAGCTACCCTACAATTTTGGGATGAAAAAAAATATTCTTTTGTAGGAATTACTGTAATGTTGTTATGTTTTTCGGGTAAATGAGGATTTAAATACATATAAATTCAACTAGGTTTTTAACCTTCCAAGGAAGAAACATTTTGGGGAGAGAAGGATGGCACCCAGACTAACTCCATTGAAAGTAATAATTTTGGTTTTTATCCTGGATCACATTGTGGGAAGTAATATATTTTTAAAAAAAATCTTTAGATTTATTTCTGTTATGAATCTTATTTAGAGATCAAAAAAATATTGGTTTCCAGGCACTAAAATAAGTGGTATATGGTAATTTTTGAGCATATGCTTTTGCACCGTAAATTGGATTGGTTTCGGAGTACTTCAAACACTATGGTAAACTTGTGATTATTATGTTGTCCTCATCTTACTCGGGCAATTAATTCTTGATTGATTGGTAAGGTTGGTTGGTTCATTTCTATAATTTTGGCTAAGTGTGTTTTGGATAATGCGGCGAGCTGGCGATATGTATATGCACTCGTACGCGAAGAGATGTTTTTTCTAGAAAGTTGTAGCATGGGGATTGAAATTTAAATAGGAGATATGTTATTTCTCGAGGTTTGAAAGGGTGTCTAGTTTGGCAAAGAGGAAAAAAAAATTGAGTCCGCTCTATATTAGACTGTTTGAGGTTTTTGCTAAGATTGGTAAAGTGGCATAGTTGGCATAGCCTCCTAGTTTAGCTAAAATTCGTGATGATTTCCACCTATCTATCATTGTAAAGGAAATATGTGTATGGTTCATCCCATATGTGATTTTGATAACCAGTTGTTTCATATTGATGATGACTTAACCTAGATGACGAAAAACCAATTGGAATTCTGGACACATAGGGAGAGTAGTAAAGGGTCAAATGATTGGATTGGTTGAAGGATTGGGAAGCAATCATCTGGTCAAAGAAGTTACATGTGAACGTGAGGAGGAGACATGAGAGAAATAGCGATATTTGTTTGCTTGAGGTTAGTATGCAATTTCGAGGATGAAATTTATTTTGAGGGGGAAGGATGTTACACCACGATTTTCTTTTCGTTATAATTATTTTTCGCTAGAAATTTAGATTGTATGTTTGGGTGCAGTTTAATTATTTTGGCGTGCGCTACAAGTACAATTGGCAATATTGAAATTTTGTGTATATAAGATTATATTTGGAATAATATTCTAATATCTGGCTAATTAGATAAATATATCTATTTTTATATGTTAACCATGTTATTCTAGTTAACTGATTAGCTATAGTTTAGGAATACGTGAATAGTGGGTAGTTTGGTAGAGTTTCTCTTATAAATAAACTATGTTAGTTGGCTAGGGTTAAATATTGGAGATAACAGTTTGAGAGAATATTGGAAGGAGGCTGTTGGAGAGAGAGAGAGAGAGAGAGAGAGCAACCATAGTCGAAGGTTTTTCTTTTCCAAGTGGACTCCTGTTCACAATCTGCGCTGCAGTAAGTTTCTACGTTCTTTTCCATTGTTTCTATTGATTTAGATCGGCACAGTTGGAGAAAGGGTGTATCAGATTCTTTAGTCACATCTTTTGTTTTTGGTTGAGAGAGAGATCGGGAGGGAATCTGCAGGAGAAGCTGCAGTCAATTCGCCGTAGGTTGGAGGACCGTAGACTGGTTTTCCTGTCTCTCACGTTTTGATTGTACATGGTATGGGTAAGAACTTGAAATCATTGGAGATGGTGTGAGGTTCATTCGGTGGAAAAGAGAGAGAACCGAGTGCGAAGTGATCAGAACCGAGTTGGGTTTTGTGCATGCTGCCCGATGCTTGCATGTGATGGTGGTGTCCAGGCGTAGAACTATCTATGGCTGAACTTGGCCAAGGAAGTTGTAGTCCATGGGGGTAATAATTTTATTAATTATTTTGGATAGGAAAGAAAGAAAATGGTATAGCCTACTGATGTAGTGATGGTAATTGTGAATTCAATTCGATTGGCAGTTGCATCAATTGTGCACGTGAAGGGTCGTATAAGGGTACTGATGGATTATCCCATTAAAATTGGAGTTGTTTTTAGGAGTGGATTTTTTTGTGGCTGGAGGTTGTATATTAATTTAGATTTAGAGTTAGACTAGGTTCTTAGGTTTTGATAGTTGATAAGCCCCAAATGTTGTATATATCTGGGCTTATCTCGCTCATTTTCATCACACACACATGCATTTTGTGCTTTTATACGATTGATTTTGCGCGAGTTGTGTTTTTGATGTGTTTCAGGAAATCGGAGCTAAAAGGGCGTGTCTAAAGCTCCAAATAATCCCTGGTTGTATCCGGAAGTACCCAAGGTCCCTCAATGCCGTGGAGGACAATCCTCGAAGCTTAGAAGTCGATTCGAGGAGCTTTGGAAGGTTCAAGGAAGGCCCAGAACAAAGGAATAAGAAATCTAGAGCTATGAGAGCCTTGAGGAAATCCGATACACTGATAGGAAAAGGCTAATTTCTCTCAAGATACAAAGGCCATGAAGATGAGGTCCATTGGGTTTGAAAGTAGACTCATAGAGCTTTCCAACGGTTCAAGAATCGCCGCATTCCGAGTCCGAACGAAGCCGGGGCGTCCCCACAAAGTTGGTTAAAAAATTTGTCCGAAATGATTTTGGATCGATCCAAAGTTAACTTTGGATCGATCCAAACTATTTTAGTGAAAAACAGAGGGTTTTGGATCGATCCAAAGTTAACTTTGGATCGATCCAAACCTTGTCCGGGCCACCTTTTGCTACTTTAATTCTTTCCATTTGTGGAATGTTTCACCTTTTTTATTATATTTAGGGTATTTTAGAGGAGAAAGAGGGTGACTTGTATAAATACTTTGTTATCTCTCTCTCTCTCTCACTCTCCTTCATTTTTTAGTTTTAGTTTAGTTTAAGGAGGACAACCTCTATAGCTTGTAATTTCATCTTCCTTCAAGAACTCATGTAAGTTTCCATTTCTAGTTAATTTCTCATGTATTAATGTTGTAGCTTCGCTCAAGATCTCTCTTGAATTCCAGTTTATTTCCGTTTTCGTCGGTTAATTCTCGTTCTTCATTTTCTAGTCATTTCCTTTGAAAACTCAAGTTAGTAATGTTTGTTTGTTAATTTCTCAAAGTTTAATGTTGTAGGCAAGTCTAGGATCTTCATATAAAATCAGTTTTAAGAGTTATTCGTCATGTTCTTTATTTCCTTCAAATTTCTAGTCAAGTTTTCTAGTATGTTGTGTGAGTAGCTTATGTAGGCTTGGTCATGGGGTGATTAGCACCCCGTGACTTAGGTTGATTCGCTCTCCTCGCCGTGTGGTAAACATTTCTTGTTTAGTAAAGTTACGGGTTCACTTTTATGTACCAAAACCGGGGGTTGTTAACCTCATTGATCTCACGTAGGCAACAGCTACGCTCCTTGCCACGTGGGATGCTTTGGGCGATGTCACCCTCGGGATTTGCCAATTTCTCAAAAAACCCTAAACTTTACCGAACACCATTTCTAGTTCAAAGATGAGTTCAAAAGCCAAATCTTCCGTTCGGAGATGTTTAACGACATCTCCGAGCCGGTTATTTTAGAGGAGAGTAAATCGACCCGAGTCATGGGTGTTGAAATCCCCTAGACCTAGCCTTAGTTTAATTTAGTCTTTTCAAACAATTTCAAGTCGTTCTCGAAGTCGAGAGAATTCCACCCCAAATCACAAGTCAAAGTTTGCCGCTTCAAGGCTAAAAACCATCACGCACAAGACAATGTCACACTCGGTACGTTCGGTCCCTGTGGATTTGATCCGGTCTTACCGGTATAATGCTATCTCTGACTTAAGCCCTACGCTTTGGGCGCACTACTAAATAACAAAGTACGGAGCAAAGCAATAGTATGTGATATTCTTCCTTACACAGTTTATTCGAACTAGTTAGCTATGTATATTGTATTTGTTTTTAGGTTAGTCTCTTTGCGTTACTTTTGGATTCAGGTGAGTGGTTAAGCATGTTACGTATTTACAAAACTTCGCAAGTTTCTTAAATTGTTGCTTTGAAAATTTATCATTTTTAATTGGTAACGTGAACTGTTTATATTGGGTATTTTAAATTGGCATGCGATAAAAATATTCTTTTTGGTGAGAATTTGGTGGATATCAATGGGAACAATTATTATTGGAAGTCCAGGGAAATTAATCCTCTGTGTGTTGGTGACTATGGCCATTAGGAAAGAGACCGTGTTCTGGCCGGTGACCCTAGTGCTCAACGGCTGACTTTCGCCGGATCGTTCTTAGGGAAAAGTTCCACGGGCTGCCTACTCGTGGTGACTCTAAGTTTCGATATTGGATCCAATTATTCTGAGATATTTGTTCACTGGCACTTGGTACTATTTGGTATTGGGTTTGGTTCCCCATTGTTGTTGGATGTCATATTGTGATCACCATTAAGACTTGTGTTATTGGTAAAAAGGATTTATTTGTATAATTTGTTGTTTTGCGGTACACCTCGTATGCCAAATTATATTTACATGGTAAAATATTTTTATCCCTGCTTTAGAACTTTATGCATTTCATTATACATGATTTGCCATTCACTGAGCTTGTTAGCTGACGGATTTAATCCACCATCATTTTCAGGAAAATCAAGTCAATAGGTGAGGACTCTGGCGGCATCTTGGGGAGTTTTGTGTCGACCTCCATAGGATATTGCATCCTAGTTTTAGTATTTTATTTATTCCCTTCCGCATATTGATAAACCTTTTTGGTAAAAATTATTATCAGGTTCATGGGATGATGTTTGCCCATGCTTTGGTTGAGACATATTGGCTTTATTTTGTTTAACAATAAGAAATTGTCGTTTGGTGTTTGTTGATTTTATATTTAATTTATTTTATTTTATTTTTAGGCTTCGTGACCCATTAGTTGGCCTTATGGTTCATGGCCGGTCATTTCCCATTTTGGGGTGTGACAATAAATTTTCCAGTTCCGACTTTTGCTGGGTCAAAACAGCTTTGCAATCAGACCCTAAAAATCTGGAAAAATTCTACTGCGAGCCAAACACCCTTTTTCCTTGACAACACTTATCCTCTTGTTAGAAAAACTTGTTTCCTTAGTATCTATCATCTTCAATCTCCGAATAACGCATTGAACCGAATAAATAAATACATACATTGATCTTATGCCTTCATTGGAGTTCACATGCTATGTTAATTATTGTAACCACGAAAAACAATCATGGTACCAAATAAATAACAACCACCACTATGTTAATTATTACAACCACGAAAAATAATCGTGGTACCAAATAAATAACAATAACCAAGAAAAAACCATCGTGGGATCCATTCACACAAAATCAATTAAAAAAAAAATTGTGACCATAATAGTTGGATAAGAATGCTCCAAAACAAGGCACAGTTCTACTTCTTATCCTCTATATTCTATGGACAATATGGCCTGTTTAATCCATACACATGATTACAGTCTGCTCTAATACCACTGTTAGGAAATGAATCCCAGAACCCAGTAATAACGCATACAGATTAAACAACAAAATAAACACAAACCCTACAAGGCAGAATTAGGTTTACCTCTCATCCGTAGACACGAACGTTGGTTGACTTGTTTATTTTTAGAACTTGACACACCCAATTACTGTACACAATAAATTCTGCTTGACAGCACCTCATGATCTTCTGCCATATTCCCTTACCTCAATGACATATCCAAGTGTGGACTTTTACGCAGTTTCCTTGTTCTCTCTCACAGCCTCTTCTAATTTTCTGAATGATTGTTGTGAGACCTAGAGAATATAACGATATATTTATAGGGCTAGAGCAGGGACCTGAGGAGAAACAAATCTGGGCTCCTTGTGTAAATAAGAAATCCTAGTCCCACCTGGATTCTATTCTTATTTCACAAATTAAAATTCACATCACTAAAGAATTATAATTGCACTCCCTTCTTTATCACAATTTATATTTCGAGCTCCATGTTATTAAATACTTATTAATCTCCCCATGTTAAGATTACAGATACCCGTTGATTAAATGTTGATTACTAACATTGAGAACATAATGTGTGTCTTTATTTGTGAACCATGAATTTAACTCTCAGACTCTGTTCAGTTTTGGGTTTGTGAACCGGGTCTTGCTTTTTTCCTTTGGGGCCCTCGGACCCAAGTATACACCTTCTGACATTTTCTCTTTCCTTCCATTTTCAAGAAACACTATCCCAGTGCATAAATTGTGCACAAATGGGTTGGTGGTGTCCACTTCGGAGTCACATACAAATGATCTAAGCCGTTCATCAACTTCTAAATAATTTTTTGAGTTGCCTCCAAAAATATTTAGCTCAATTAGATTTTTATAACTACTTGATCCAATCAGTTAACTTTTATTTAAAATTTCTTCATAATTCTAGATTTTGAATGAAAATTTAGAGATGATCAAATATTTAACATTTTTAGATTGAGCTGATTTTCTTGTAGGCCAATTAAAAAGTTATTTTAAAGTTGATGAACGGCTTGGATCATTTGTATGGAACTCCGAAGTGGACCCCACCGACTCATTTGTGCACTAGGACAGTGTCTCTTGAAAGGGGAAGGAGAGAGAACATGCAGCAAATAAATACTTGGGTTAGAGGGCCCCACAGGAAAAAACCAAGACCAGGTTTGCAAACCCAAACCAAACACAACCTCAAAGTTCTATTCATTAAAAAGAAAGTAATATACATTGATGACACGTAGTTCGAATGGCACCCCGGCCACTAGAGGAATGAGAATAGCGAGGTGGAAGGAATAAGGGAGGGGATCATAGCCAAATGGTCCACGGGTGATGTCACGCTGAATGTTTATATTTAGGATCGCTCCCTAATTACTAGTGGCCGTTGAACGATAAAACATAGGAAAATGCTACAATATGCATCCCTTATTTAGGTGTGTATCATACACACCATTATAAAAGTTACGATTTTTTTACAAAAGTTGCAATTTTTTTTTTATAAAAGTTACGAGACACACCAAAATGTTACGAATCATAGAAAATGTTACGAATCATATTGTTGAAAAGTTACGAAATACTAAAAAATATTACGATTGCCAATGAGGTGACACAATCTGGACCATACAATAGGTGCATATGGTACACCCCTTTAATTGGTGTGTATTGTAGCCATTTCCTAAAACATATTCATTGACGAAAGTGTATGGATTGATACTTAATTACTTAAAATGGGCCTCATGCGCCAATATTCATTAATGATATGGTTGAAACATAAGCGTAAAATGTTGGATAGCCTTGCTCTAAAATGATAAGTATGTTTTTCATTTATTTAGACATTGGTTAATTCATGGAAACTTGTAAGTTTGGCATATCTTGACTCTCACTAGCCTAGTGCTTAAGATGTCGTTGTACGTAATATTGCAGGTGAACATGATTATGTGAAGATTACTTGATGGCCTATGGAGCCTTGTGCATTTTGTCGTTTCAATTATGTCGTTGAACTTGTGTTACTTTGAAACTTAGACTTGCGTTATTTTGTTGGCCGGTGTGCCGGACTTGTGGCCAGAACCGTAGTTTGTACTTAAATTTTATTTAGGATGACTGTAATAACTTTAACTTATCTTGCACCCCAACTCTGGTTATTTTCCCTTGTGAATCATAATCTGAAAATTCCTAAACTAAATTATTATCAGGCCTTAGTGAGTTAATCTCATAGGCCGGTCATGGCCCACATATTTTTGGGTTGGGTCTTGACAAGAGGATTGAGCACTTGAGAGTGAACTTTGGCAAGAGCAATGAGCGTTGGCTGGCTTGAGTGAAATTGATGGAGTGCACAAGGCTATGTGACCTCTTTTCCTTGCATTCTGTTAGCGCATGCAATCAGATAGATAGATAGAACAAATAGATCAGGGAATGATGTACAAAAAGACCACTTTTGAAAATTTCTCATGTTTTTGAAACCATGTACTATGACCGTTAATGCTGTAGACAGTTAATGTATGCTTTCGAATTTATGCAATAAAGTAGTTTGACCTGCTTAGATTACTGTGCAGCCGCTGTTGTTGACCGGTAGGAGCCGATTGTTTTGAAAAAGAAACGAATTGATGCTGTCACTAGAACTGCAGAAAAAGTGGTGATTTGTTAAAAACAACTGTAGGTGAAAATTTCCCAAGTATGAAAAGAGGTTTTGCGATCTAGCCAAATTTTTTGCAGTTCTTGAGTTTTGGGATTATTTTCCCATCCTTAAACTTTGTTTTTGCTTGACTTTTGAAAACCTTAGCAAACAAAGAACCAAAGGAGCTAGTCCTCTAATGATGTGACGACAGCCACTAGTGTATTATTACTTCACTCCAACATTGCTAGTTTAAGAAAATGATTCTGTTTGATCGAAAATTTGCTCTACTTCGTGAAGTCACGAATAAAGCAAGTAGCGATAAAAAGAGGTTTCAAAAAGTTGTCCAAGATTTGACTTTGTAAAATTTTGTTGATTTTTCCTCACAAAAGTGTGTGAGGGAAAAGGTTTTCCACTCTTGTTTGGGAAAGGATGCCACCCTTGGGTTGCTCGAACTTTCTTCTGATGAATGCCTTGATAATTGGGATGCATCTCAATGTGAAAATTTGACTGCCTCGATAACTTGGGCCACATCTTAATGAGATTGCCTACGATCCCTTAGAGGGAATCAGGAAATAACGTAGTTCCAAGAAGATATTTTTGGCTAGGGCTCACTTTGAGTCTTTTGATCTCTCCTTTTGCATTCTAACTCTTGCCTAGACCCCCTTTTTAGGTTTTCCCTTTTTAGGTTTTCAGTCTAGCAAGCTTTTGTTTAATTTTCTTAACTTTTGCCTAGGCCATTCATGTTTCTGGGCCTAGCAGGCTAGGCTTTAATTTTTGCCTGGGTCCATTTAGTTGTGGATTTGGCCCAAGGAGCATTCTCTCAGGGTAAACATGATGTGCTATCGAGGCTAACTTTTGGCAGCTATCTTGCCTTGATGAATCTCCCCAATGGATTTGTTTTGGAAATTTGATAGGATTGCCCTTTGTTGTGACGACGCTGCTTTCTTTCACTGATGGCATACCCCTTGTTATGACAGTGCTGCTTTCTTCCGTTGATTTGTTCTTTCCACAGGGGGAGGGTGCATCCTTTGCTCCAAGTGTGATATAAGACCCTTTTTTTTTCTTGGATGATTTTTCAAACAAATGTTCATTGAAACTTGTCTATTCGTAAAACTTCACAAAGTTTTTGCTTTTCTTCTTCCCTTCGAAAAAGGGTTTGTTAGTATGATATAGTGACGACAGTAAGTCCGAGTGACTGTTGGCACAATTCAAGATGACTAGAATTCAACGCATTTATTAGCTAAGGAAATAAAAGTGTAGATAGATATGCTCAAATCAGGCCCAAAACAAGTTCAACTTGGAAATAGAATTTGAATGCCGATTAATCTAAACACTGCTAAACTACGTGCTGGCATAAAAAGAAAATCAATGACTGCTACGGCATCCTCAATCTTGTGCAACCAGCTATGTCTCGTCCATCCTTCCTTTCCAGTTTCACACTCTTCTTGACCTTTTCCTTTGCTAAACAGATCCATCAACAATTCAATCCAATCTTCCGCTTGCATCATGTGGCACCCTTCTCCTTCAGGGAAGGTTATTTGGGGTTTAGGTTGAGTGGATGGGATAATGTATTGGCTTTGATCATATGTGGGGCTATGGATAAGGTTTATGTGGTTGATGTTGGGTTGTTTGATGTTATGACTAGGCAGTGGGTTGGTTTGGACATTTGGCTTTGGTGGCCTAATGGTTCGGTTATATATGAGATCTTGGATGGCATGACGAAGTCAGATACATTGGTCAATCTCATGTCTAGGGTATTGGTGAAAGGCACAATGTTTGGTGGGATCATGGTCACGACCATATGGTTGGCAAAGAGGTTCTTCCAAAGGTTTGAGATGCCCCTGGTGGACTAGGATAGTAAGAACTTGGGATGGCGTCATGAAGAGGGGGTCAAAGGTTTGGTGAGGACGGGACTTGCTAAGTTGGTAGCTTTGGAAAGGGACTTGGGTGTTTATGGAGCTAAAGGTGTTAATAGATGTGTTGCTATTGTTTGAGTGACTCGAGAAGTTCTTATTTGAGTGTGGGGTGGCTTCCTTTTTGTCTAGAAGACCCATCTTGAGACTGTCTTCCACTTGTAACCCGATAGCATGGAGACGCTTGAACTTGGTAATGGCTTGGGGATAGATGTGTTTGAAGTAATCACCATGCAGATTCTTGACAACTACTCTAACTTGAACTTTTTCTGAAGGACGGTTCTCCATTTTTGCTGCCTTCTCCCTCCACCTTGACAGAAAAGTGGCGAAATCTTCACTGGCCTCTTGCTTGGTCATTTTGAGATCATGCGTGATAACATTAAGTTGGACATTGTAAGCATATTGTTTGATGAAAGTAGTAACAATGTCTTGCCAACTTTAGTATTGATCAAAATCTAGATTGAGGAACCAATCTAATGTGTTACCCATAAAGTCTGCTGGAAAAGTTGAGCGACTAGTTCGTCACTTAACCCCATTGGAAATGCCAAACGGACATGACTAACAGGAATTCTAGTGCCCTTGAATTTTTCAATGTTTGGCATCAGGGAATAGGTGGAATCCTTCAAAATCGATGAGTAAATTGCCATGAGAGAGAGCCTAGACTGCCTTGATGTCTTTAACTTGTTTGGTTAGTTCCGGGTTATCATCATCACCAACCCGAGATCCTTATAAATCTTGTTCAATTTGTCTGGCTTCCACGACGTCTAGCTTTGCTACGAGACGGTAATGGTCGCCATGAGTTCAGCCATGGTTGCGGTATTTAAAGACATTTCTTTTAAGGAGGGTGAGTCTTGACTTGATTGAGGAATGTCCTTGGATTCAGAGAACAACTGGGCTAGCTGGGAGCTGGGTGATTTGAGAGTTGATGTTGAAGTTTGCCAGACTGAGTGGTTATGGAGAAGACGGACTGGCTGTTGTTGACTTGTGCTTAGCTGACCGAGTGTAGTGAGAGTGTGAAACTGACAAATGTGGTTGCTTTTTGTTACCTATTTCGTCTTCTGTGAGATATAACTGCATGTTATTCCAATAGCTAAACGAAACATGGAGTTAAAACCCTTGGTTTCTAGAGTTCCAACCCCTCTACAAAGAAAGATGTTATACTACAACAATATACATGACGTGGAAAGAATTTTGAAAAAGATGCACCCATAGCCCTAACTTGTGGGATCTTGTCCTAGTTTAGGTAGAGTTATACGGCTTTCTAATTATGCAAGGTTTTGTTAGTCTTGTGGGACTCCACTGCTCGAAGTTTGCTTGAACCCCTAACATAGCCCGTGACACACTGGGATATTAGGTGAACTAAGCGGGGTTTACCAACATTGATGCATATGAAGAAATCAAGAAAAATATAGAAACAACCTTTAGTCAAGTTTTCAAGTCTTATGTCCCCAGCGGGTTTGCCAAACTATGGATACCCGCCCGTTGCGGTGCGAGGTTCACACACAGGATGACCAATGGCATTTGTTTGTGTAGCGTCGAGGTGCCCGTTGCAGTGCACCTTTATGAATTCATTAGAATCGCCACTTGATTTTAGGAAACCAAGAAACCAATAGAGATTCTAGATTTGGGGAAACAAGGATACTATGCGGGGAATGTGTTACGCACCCCCCCCC
>JAXBDA010005599.1:0-23850 GCA_036023075.1 Gaultheria prostrata
CCCTTTTTTTTTTTCCCTCTTAAACCTATACGAAAATTGACTGTTACCAAAATTGAGACTCAAATTTTGCAAAACTATGTTATATACCCCTTAAATATGACATCATGCTTAAATTTTAACTGATATTTATGCTTAAATTTGAGTGGTGTCACGGGATGTTCCTTACAAAAAGAAATTTTCACTCAATTTTACGACTCCAATTTTGGTCACTCTGATTGGCGAAAATTACATAATTATAATGTTCACAAAATCAATACATTTTTTTTGTAATAACGCAATTAATTTATGAAGGAACTTACACTTTTTACCCGATCAGAGTGAGGATAACGTCGTGAACAAAATCATTCTCCAATTTTACTGATCAAGACTAGAAATTGTCTTTACGAAAGAACAATGCTATATGTACCGACCACGTACCGCCGGCTCTGGCGAACCCCGTGTGGGTCCCAAACGGCCAATTCGAGCCGTTCATCATGCTCAGAATCAAAATCCGAGTGGGTTAATGCGGGAATCGAGTCCATCGGACGGCTGTAAGTGCTCGATCCAAAATCACCCAATTTCGAGCAAAAGTGTTTGCACGATGAACGATGAACGGATTGACCATTTGGGACCCATAAGAGGGTCTCCGACGCCATCGATGACGATACGTAGTCTGATCCCGTTTGGTCAGTACCCATATATTTACCGTTTACGAAAACCTTTTCCCAAACAAAATGATTCACGTACGCACCACTTGCACGAAGGGCAGACACGTACGTATAAAATATTTCCGATCAACGGTTCCTATTCTTTTACTCAAACCAATCCTATCCGTCAATCAAATCACTCCCATCCAGATCGACCCCATTATATAAATAAAAAGAAAAAACACAAAATAATTCGCAAACCAAACTTTTCCCGTAATTTTCCTTTTTGCCCCTTTTGGCCTTTTATCTTTTGCTGAGCTTCGTTGTTCACGGCCAACAGCTCGAGCTTTTGTTTTGCTTTCTGCTTTAATGGAGGGTCCTTAATTTCTCTCTCTCTCTGCGTTTCTTTCTTAGATCTCAAATCCTCTCTCTCCGTTCTCTCTCCGGTGAGTAGCTAGGCCTTTTCAGGTATGTTTCCGGCGTTTGATTTCTTCAACTATTACGCATGCATGTATAAAATTAAATGTGAGTGTCTTTGTTTAGCTATGTTATGGAAGAAAACAGTTTATGTGGAGTGAGATCTTGATTTTTTGGGCTTAATTTGAACTGGGTTTTGCTTTTTAGTGTTGTTTCTGTTTAGCTTTACTTTGAGCCTTGTTCTTTTGGGTATTTGTTTTTGGAAATCCCTGTTTGTCTGAGGTTTTTAATGGCATTTTACTTTTTTAAATGGTATTTGGCAATGTTTGATGATAAAGTCATCATCAGCTATTTATTGATGTTCTAGATCTCGTGAGTAAAGAATTTCATAAGTTTGATTTTTTTTTTTGTTATTTCTTCAACCTCTGTGTTTATTTGGTTGCCTAAAATGCTGAGGAATATCAGTGTTTCCTCTCTCTCTCTCTCTCTCTCTTCCCTAAACGAAACAATCAAATTGCTTGGCTGAGGGTGAGTTTCTGCTATGGTATTTTCGCGAGTCAGAATGTGAATGTGAGTGCGAGAATACGGAAAATACCAAAACTACCGAAAGTAATTTTAGTGGAAAGGAGTGCTTCCTTTTCTCTTAGGACTTTTTATAGTTTCGATCGATTATGGCTTGTGAGTTGTTAACAAGAGAGGTTTATTGTGTATGATTGGTTTTCTTCTTTAAGAAATTCAATTTTCTTGGTTTAGGATGTTTAAATTGTCGAAGATAAACTCTGATCTGTTGTTTTTTCCTGGTAGATAGTCCCATAGCAGGACCTTATTACCGTAATTTTAATTTTCGTTGACCATTGAAATTGGTTGAAGGTTTGGCAGAACGATTGATTTTTTCACTCGGGATGTTTTATTCAGTAACACTTTCGACTAAACAAAACCCTCACTCCAACTTCAGTAATTATCTGAATTTTTATTAGTCATGTCGAATCTTAGGAAAGGTTTTTTTTTGTGTGTGTCTGTTTGGCTGATGAAATCCTTTTCTGTGGGCATTATTGTTTGCCTTGAGATATCTAAGAACATACTGGAAATCCATCAGGAAGAAAATACATCAGGAAAAAATGCATCACAACATAGAACATTGGAACTGGAGAAAAACCCACCATTGTACCTGGTTTTGGCACCGTCACTGAGAGGTCAACTGATGCCCACAATAGCGAGTATGCGATAATTGATGGATGCTTTATTTCGGTGTTAATGTGAATGGATAACTCTTACATCCATTCCATAAACATGATAAATATTAGTAGAGGAGTAATATCAGTATGAATACCTTTGACTTTCTATAAAAGCTGATTTTCTGGATTTCTTTCGTATTTTTATCCAATGATAGATGGATTTTCTTGAGGATTCAATATTTTAAAAATATTGTTTTTTAATAACTATGCAGATAAGCACACGGTTGAACAAGGGCTCTCCAGTTCATAAAGGAATTTCTAATTGTTTTCTTGTTTTGATTTCAAACAGGTTAAGAGGAACTTCCAGAAGTTTTGTAGTCTGATGTCTCCACCACTGGTAGGTGTTGAGGGGGAAGGTCGGGGTGGTGTTTCCCTTATGGCTGCTGCCCAAAATGGTTTGGAACTGAAAGAACGGAATTATCTGGGGTTGCCAGATTGTTCTTCAGGGGACAGCTCCTCAGTCTCAAGTGATTCAGAGGTTAATAAGATCAACCTAAATCTGAGGGCCACTGAGTTAAGGCTTGGTCTACCTGGTTCCCAATCGCCTGAACGAGATTCCGAGCTTTGCCAACTGAGCTCAGGAAAACTCGAGGAGAGGAATTTGTTTCCTTTGCTTCCTTCGAAAGACGGAGTCTGCGCACAACCGCTAAAGAATGTTGTTTCGGGTAGCAAAAGAGGCTTCTCTGACACCATGGGCAGTATCTCAGACATGAAAGGATCTATGTATACTGAAGGAAAGTGGATGTTCCATGCGGCTGGTTCTGAATCTGAAGCTCCACAGGTCACAGGGAAGTTTCCTGGCAATGCAGGAACAAATGTTGGGCTGGCCTCTAGGGCATCTGGGGCTCAATCGAACATAATGAAGGAAGTGCCATCAAAGGTGTTACAGGAACGACCTCGTACTGCAAACGGAGCTACCCATAATGAAATTAAAGCTCCTACCAACAATAGCAGTGCACCACCTGCTGCTAAGTAAGTGAAGAACCCACTATAAATGGGACATTTTTGAGAAAAATAGACCGAACACTAGGGCATTCACATTTCTCCGCACACACACAACACAGAAGTCTTATTTATTATGATTATTTTCATTCCAGGGCACAGGTTGTTGGTTGGCCTCCTATAAGATCATATAGGAAGAATACACTGGCAACCACTTCAAAGAACAATGAGGAAGTTGATGGAAAACCTGGTCCTGGTACACTTTTTGTCAAGGTTAGCATGGATGGTGCTCCTTATCTGAGGAAGGTGGATCTGAGGATGTACTCTAAGTATCAAGAACTTTCATCTGCTCTTGAGAAAATGTTCAGCTGCTTCACCATAGGTGAACTATTTTTGTAGTTTTGAACGTTTCATTAAAAATTTGGTTACATGTTAGATTCGGTGATGCATACTAATTCAATATGTTTACTTAAGATTTACGAAAAGTACCATTTGTAACCATGTTGGTACAAGTTACTACCATTCTATTGCAATTTCAGGTCAATGGGGATCCCACGGAACTCCAGGGAAGGACATGCTTAGTGAGAGCAAGTTGAGGGACATGCTGCATGGTTCAGATTGCGTGCTCACTTACGAGGATAAGGATGGTGACTGGATGCTAGTGGGAGATGTCCCTTGGGAGTAAGATTCCATCGACTCCTATTTATGACTTCTTGCTTCCAAATAATATATTTATTTCATTTAGTTCCATATATAGTTATTAGTAGAAGTTATATAATTTGAAGTACGTAGTATAAGTTTTTTTTGTGTGATGTACCGAAGGAACTTGGCTAACTTTTCTTTTAACTTATCTAGAGATACTTTGCTATTCCATCTTTTATTATTATCAGCAACGCAAGTGATAAAAGCGGCCTAGTGAGTGATTTTAACTTTTAAGTACCACTGAAGAAGACTGGAATATTTAGTTTCTTAAACTTGGATATGATTTTTGTTTTCTTCTATGCCATTTAGCAACTGATAGGCCACAGAATGATCATTATCCTACCCAGGTAAGAAGTACGCATTGCAGTTTTGCAAAATTGGACAAGTTGCGTTCATGATGTCAAAGGAGAGTTGGTGGGCATCAGACCCGTGCGTTAGAGTGCTTATTCCATGTGTTAGAATGCTTATTTGCCAGTTAATAGCTCTTGTTATCAGTTTGTTTACGAATTACGAGTATTATATATACATCTGATGAGCAGCTTTTGTCCCACGCACATTGTGTTAAGGAACCAATTCTGTTTGAATCGGTTTGATCCAGTTGATCAGGAACCCATATCTGAGCACAACAGGATCTATAAACTGCTTGGTACCTATATATGTGTTCTTTTCATTTCGACCTTGTAGATAACTTGCGTAAACACAATGTTATGAGCAACAGGGATAGGCTTTGAACTTGAAGTATCCTTAAAACAGCTCCTCTGTTTTACCACATGACTGCTGCAAGATGTCTAAGACTCCCAACACTTGATTATGCAGCATTGGGATTACAATTTCTATTATCGTACTCCCTCCATCCCAATTTATTGGTCCCTTTTGGGAATTCCAACTTATTAGGGGAACATCATCATTCTAAAATGGGTGCGCTCCCAAGATGGGAGCTATTCTCATACTTTTAAGGGTGTGGAAATAAGATTATGAAAATCATGAGTCAAGAAGTTTTGTAAGCTTAAAATATCTAACTTCCAAAAATGTTACCCTTTAAGATAGGGAAAATTCACAATAAGTATCACTTTTCCTTCAATGGTTAAGTATTTAAAGATATTTTATATACGTATTTAAATATGATCCATATACGCTCGTGAAGTGCTCCTAACCTTGGGGCCTTCGACATAACTGTTTCTTCTATGGCACTGTTTTGAGCTTCAGTCGATCAATTCCAGATAATTGGGCAATTTCTCGAGTGCGAGATAACTCGTACGGCAAAGTTGAGAGGAAATCATTTGTGTAGTCATCTTTCTCGTGGAACATGAATGAATGATCCAATGAAAGTTTTGGGGGCTAAATAAATCAGAGTTATGGTGTCTTTTCTCAATATTGGTCCCCCTTTTTTTTGCGTATTTAGTTTTCACTTACAGAACCTCTTTGTATGGTCACAGTCATTTGGATTACCTTTGAACCAAGCAGTGTTTGTTTGATAAGCATATTTTGTTCATCTAAAAAATAACATATAAAATAAAAACAGATAAAAAGCATATTTTGTAATGGCTAATGAGATGTTAGGAATCTCTGGGATCGGAAATTCAAAAGTAGTTGCCTTAACCCCATTTTCTTGTCCACTGCTGGAATTATTGAAAAGTAGTTGCCTTGACCCTATTTTCTTGTCCACTGCTGGAATTTTTTAAATATGTTTAATAATTGCAGGTCTTGGTTAGTTATTTCTTAATTTCTTTGGTATGATTTATGCAGTACAATTAGTGTGATGTGCTCCCAATTGTCTCTGTCAAGTATTTTAGTCAATTGCGTTTTCATAAATTGTTTTTGGTTAATAGAATATTGCATAGAAAGTATGGAAATGATGGCCTTGGACGTCTGACTAGTTGTAAAAGATTAGTTTAGCTGGTTGATTTGATGCTATTGTTCAGTAGGCTAGTTGCAGTGGCTGTCATTTAGATGTGTGATCTCAACATTCACATCTTGCATGTTCTCAGTGGACTAAGTTTTGAACTGCAAATAACTTGATGGAATACTTGGATTGAAATCAAGACATACTGCTTGACCAAAACTTCATATTGTTGATTTTGTAATGCATCAATTTTGGGATCTCGTACTTGATGCTATCAATTTGAACTTCCGAGGAACTTCTAAGATTTTTTTTTTCAACGGCATGAAGTTGAGATATTGACGAGTTGCTGTTTTGCTAAATAGATCACTGGCATAGAGATGATTTGAACTGTTACTTGGGGTAGTTGGTGAAGTTTATAATGTTATATAATTTTCTTATTGGATACACTTGTACAACTAAAACAAATGGTGGGTCTTCTCTGCTGTTATATCAACTGTCTCTTAAACTCCTGCATTTCTCTGGAATTTATATGTGAAAATGTTTGGCTCACTGCTTACCTGTTCATTCTCTCAATGGTGAATCGATCATTCCATATCCTCAGACTTTTAAGTGGAGGGAATGGAAGAAAAGGAACCTTCCTCTAAAATATCCTTCTTGAAGGAGGTGGCATGAGGAAATAATCAATTTGCCTTAACTTCTATTGGGGAGAATAAATATGTTTTGTTTGGTTGCTTTTGTACATCAGTAATCCTTAACTATTTGGTTTAATTCACAGGATGTTTATTGAATCATGCAAGAGGCTCAAGATCATGAAGAGCTCCGATGCTATTGGATTAGGTTCGTGTTCCGTTTTTCTGGTTTCGTCTTGGATAACCATTACAAGCTTTATAGAATTTGGACATATAATGTTACATGTTTTTATTTCTAAGAGCACTTCACTGTTACTGCTGTGTGTTGGAATAGGTTGAAAAGTTTCACCTGTTTCAATGTTTTCACCTGTTTTCTATCTTTTGCATATTTTGGATTAGGTGTGTGTTTCTCTTTTTCTGGTATCCTCTGGGCAGAAAATCTTACATGGTTTATTTTATAAGAACACTTCACTGCTTATTACTGCTATGTGTTGGAATGGGTAGAAAAGTTTCACATGTTTATATCTTTTGTATGTATTACACATGCTTGCTTGTCTAGTACTGTTGTCACCCACCGTAAATTAAAGTTTCCCAGATACTTGAGTACATTTAAAGCATTGTTGGACTATCCATTATCAATTCTCTGCTAGCAGCTGTATGCAAATTTGGTCTTAGGGTACAATGGCATTGTTATGTTATCAGGGGAACAGCATCTACATTTGGGGCTCTCCAAAAATGTTAGTTATATGACAAGAAGTGTAAAAAGTGAGTCCAAAAAATTGTTTGTTAGAGGGTTGTTAGGTAGTGAAGGTAAAAGTGGTCCATTTGACATTGTTAGGGTATTTTTAGTGTATTTGTTAAGATTAAAAAAGAGTAAAAATGGGACCCACACAAAATTGCTCTTCCTTCTCTCTCTCCTTCTCTTTCCTCTCATCTGCCGTTTCCGTCTCATACTGTACCGCCCATCTCCCTCCACTCTATCTCTCTCCTCCTTTTATCTCTACTTGGTCCCACAAAAACAACCCTAAGAAAACAAACATTCTAAAGTGCCCTGCCTAAAGCACTCCCTAAAGTGCTCAAATGGAGTGCAAAAATGTGTAAAAGTATTGTTATCTCATTTTGCAGCAAACAATCTGACACTAAAATGGTCTAAAACTACCAAAGCATTTTGTCTGTTTGGCACACAATTGTCAGATGTGCACTAAAAGGAATGTCCTTGGTTTTTTTTTTTCTCTTTTATTGTGTGATGTTTATTACCCTATTCTGGTGCAGCAGGTTCAGTCTTGTGACTTCAAATTTCAGCTTGTTATTGAATGGTTTGGGTCTTTTACCTACAAATATCTGTTTGATTTGAGAAAAGGCAGAAAAGATTCCAAGTCAAGCATTGGCCTTTCAAAAAAAAAGAAAAAGTCAAGCATTGGGGTTACCTATTGCAAGAGGATTTTTTTTTTAAATCGTCAGTTAATATGCTTTTTTGTCCTTGTTCTTCATCTAGGAATTTTGTGATGTGCAACATTGTTTAGAAATATGAATGAACGAAATCTAAGTATTTTATCTATCCTTTTGGTATCCTCTACAGCTCCCAGGGCCATGGAAAAATCCAAGAACCGCGTCTAAGCCAGTGCTTGGGTATGATTGACTGCTTTCCAGTCACTTTGTCTGAGGAAGAAAGATTCAGGGTATGGTGAAATGGCAAGGAGTGTTTGGTTGATGAAAGAAGCAGAGTGTGATAAGATGGCTTGGTTCTGCAGTGCGGATCATGGTTTAGATGCTTTTTACGTCTTACCGTGTTTGTTGCTTTCGTCAAAAGAGTACATGTTCATTTGTTTGTGTCTCAAGTTTGTGATTCGTTATAAGACCTTATGATACTGACAAGATTATTGTCTGCAGAGGTAATGAACTTTAGTTGTGCCTTTTGTATTTGATGTGTATGTTCAAAAACCAAGTGGTACTTTGTGTTTCTTAACCTAATGATTTTCCTACTGTGCGGTTTGATGGATTATCTGGACTGTTGTTTCATTTCGAACTCGCTATTGTTGTCCTAATGTCAAAAGTTTTGTGACCAATTCGCCAAAGCTGTCCTATTTCCTTGGTGAGTTTGCCAAATGATAAAATCAACACATTTGCTAAAACCTTGGTTGATTTTAGCAAATCTTAGTTATAAAATCAACCAAGATAACTAAAATTTTTGCTAAAATCAACCAAGATTTTAGCAAATGTGTTGATTTTATAAAATTTGCTAAAAATCAATTAAGGTTTTAGCAAATGAGAAAATCATTTGCTAAAATTTTGATTGATTTTTGCAAATGTGTTGATTTTATCATTTGGCAAACTCACCTGCAGCATTTTCTCGTAGATTGCCATACCTATTTGCAGGGACTTAAAACGACTTTGTTTACAGCTTTATGCCAAATATCCTTGTTTTGTTGTTCCTTTGAGAACACTATGGAGACTGAATTTTTTCCTTGTCTATCCCTTTCAATCTCTTTTTTTGTGGGTTGTGTTGCAGCTAGGGTTATGTTTCTTGTCAGAAATAACAATTCAAAAACTTGAAAATGGCCATATTCCGGGAGGATGGGTTGATGTAGAATGGTAATTCATGGAATTTTTTTTTAATGCAACGATAATTTGTAACGCTCTCATAAATAATGTGAATTTTATAATTTTATGCATGTGTAGGTCTCAATTCATATGAGAGAGACGTTACAAATAATCTATGTATTAAAAATTCACACATAATCCACCTGCTATTATGCTTCTTTCTTGCTTTATTTTGATTGTTACTGACTTCTTATACTTGTTCCCTTCCTTTTGTGACTGAAATGGGCAATATGCTACGAAGTATCTCTATTTGGGCTTTGCTCTGGTTTTAGTTGGACTTTGCTCGTAGACGGTGAGATTGGTTTTCGAGAATTAAGTGCGCGTAAATTGACTTGGACACTTGAATTATGAAAGGAAAAAAAATTGAAGCACTTATCATACCGGGTGTGGTGGGTGTTTTGAGTCTTTGGAATTCGCAACAGTCCTGCAATGGGTACGCACACTCGCGTACGCCACATGCACGAACACATCTTAACCGTTCATTTCAACAAATCGACGGTTCGGATTTTAGACACTCTATTCTTACCGATCAAAAGGTATTTAACATCCAGACCATCGAAAATTCTTTTGGACGATTAGATGCACTGTCCGTGAATTTGACATACGTTATACGACTTTTGAATTCCCAAACATGTATTGATCCCTTTTCGCGATGCAGAAATATTCTTCGATTTTGAATCTAAAGCAGGATCAGACGTAGTCGAATCAATAGATTTTCATTATTGTTAGAGAGCTGCTTTTGTTTGGTGAAACCAGCATATAAGACAGGAGCTGCTCACTACATGATGTAGTGAGTAATATGGACCGTTAATCTCTACAAGTGATGGCTCAGCTGTGATTTACACTATTACCGGTAATAGTACACTTTGACTGGTAAGAGAGTATAACGAATCAGAACCATCAATTGTAAAGATCAACGGTCCCCATTACTTACTATACCCTATAGTGAGAAATGCTCACTACAGGCCCCCACTTACCAATCGACTACGGTGCATCTTTATTAGTGGAAGTATTTCGATTCACCAATTCATTGTTTTTGGATCCACAGCGTAAGGCGAGACTGTTGACCTCTCCCGAGGCGAGGGGCCAAAGGCAGCCTTTGAAGTTTCTACTTTTTATTCATAAAAAATAAAATTTATCAAAAATACTGTAAAAAGAGGAGATGGCGTTTGCGCCATACAAATGTGTCTCACAAAAAATAAGAAAAATAGCAAATAGAATTTAAAAAAAAAGAATGTTGAGGTATAAAATTATAGTGCATTAATAGATTCAACTTGTAAAAACACTCCAAGTCTAAAGTCGTCAAGCAAAATAAAAGAAAATCCTTCGTCTTTGTCGCAAAAACTTATAATGAACCGATTTTTCTGATGAATCAACTCATTTGATGAGTTTCGCCTCCATCATCTGATCAAAAAAGGAGTGAAAATGTACGCCTTCGTATGCCTCCAATTGATGGGCAAATCCTTTGTAAATCTGTGTCCAAAAATCAACGCCCGCGGGCGTTTTTGCTATGTCTTGCGTCGAGGCTAGCCCCAGAATGGTCTTTGACAACGTTTGGATCTGTTTAATGTGACAATTAGCAAGAAGATGTTTACAATGCCTTTCGATTTGAGTTAATGACAATTATTTTGGTGTTAGGTCTCTGATATTTTTCTTCACTTCCCTGTGCTTGTATTGTAGTAAGATTTGATTGCAGCTTTCAATTATTGCCAAATTAGTGCATGCTTAATCAAGATTTTTCTTTGGGTGCCAGACGCATATTAGGGTTTATATGACGGGAATCGAGCATCTCCATGAAAATTCGAACTCAGGACCTCTCCTTAGAGGAAGATTAACGAACCAACCACACTAGCCAACCACACTAGCCGTCATATTCCTTGTCATGATTCATAACCAACATTATAGATAATTACAAAAGCAATATTTTGATAGCATTTTCTCACTACTGTCACCCATCATAGTCTGATCCAGACATTGTTTTTTCTTGAATTCAATCATTTAAACCTCAATTGCATTCCATTTTGTCTCTGTCCTTTTCCTCCTCCATCTGCAAATTCAAGGTTCGTTCAAACATGTGAGAGAATAATGAAGTCAAGAGATAATTATTTCTTGCTAATTGGGTTCTGGCTGTAATACAATATTTCTTTACGGGAAGCTAATGAATCTGATAAGGACTTCGTAATTATGTTGTTGGTTGAAAGTTGGGTATTTTAACACATCTTATGTGAAAAGAAAAAATGAAAAGTCAACACATCTTCCGGAAACAACTGTGCTCAGAACCGTTGGATGTATATAGACCCATATGCATCAAATGATTCTGAACGCAGTTGTGTCCGGAGTCGTGTTTTAAAATTGTGAACCCACATGTATCAAATGATTCTGAACGCAGTTGTGTCCAGAATTGTGTTTTAAAATTGTGTTCGTATCGGTGCTAAAGAAAAAATCTCTTTGGTCTGAAAAGAAAGATTGGGTAGGGGAGAGTAGTTGATATTAGATAATGATCATTTAGTGAAAGAAGTTGGAATGTTTAGTAATGATAGTTGCAAAGTAAAGTGAGATTCTAGCCATATGGGGTGTTGTTTAATTTATCTTCCATCAACCCTCCCATTATAGAAATTCGGATTTTAATTTCTCTTCCAAGTTCTACCTAACCATTTTTTTTTGTAAAATAAAAGGAGAGCTAATCCAACAATCCTGGTACAACCCGTCGACGATTAAATTATTATCAGTGTTTGATGTAGTTAACGTAACTAAAATACTTATTGTTTAAAACGGAGTAAATCAAATCTTCTGTACATCTGTTCCCGTGCAATTTCAGCCGCAAGATTGAATAAATTTGTCGTTCTGGCTGATATTGTACGATAATAGAGGTACAAACACTTTTGGTATGCCAAAAGTGAGTGGTAATCCATGAAAGTGGGTTATCCTTAGTGTGGCCAATGCAATGTCTATTCTCAGTTTAGAAAACTCCTAGGAATTGAATTTCTCACCTAAATTCCAAGACATGACAAGTTTTTTTTTCCCTTTCTTCAGGCCATCACCTATATATGTGCCTTAATCTTCCACATTGCCCAATTCCACGCCAATGATTTTGCTTTCAATGCTTAGTACACTCTGGCCTTACAATGTACTTATTTGCCATCTAGCTAGTAGTTTTTAGGTCATAAAAAAAACGCGTAGCACCGTACGGAATGCATAAGGAATGCATAAGGTACTTTTGCGAGTCACTTTGTGATTAGTGGTCCTTGTCTCTACTCGTTTTGCATCGCTCTCTGTCTTTATTGAATTTAACTGTGTATCGAGTCGATACCAGAATGACGTTGGTCTTGATAATAACAGAAATGGCTAATTCTTAGTTGAATTACCTTCCGCAAACATTTTGAAACAATTAAATAGGAGTATGAAAAAGTGGGTAAATAATTTCGTAAAAAGAGACTTCTCGCTGCATCATTGAAAGACATTGAAGGATTTGGCCAGTTGATTTCCCTTTCTTTCCAGTGTCTTCTCCAGGACTGAATGGTCAAAGGTGCATCAATCATCAAATCTTCTTGATGCATATATTATGTACATGTATAATAGAAGATGGGTAGATACATGTATTAGTTTAGTCGTGGGGGAATTCTAGCATTAATGAGAGGTCATGACATGTGACCCAATAATGACAACACCTTAACCACCAACTGAGGGGATATACCCAAAATCACTATCAACCACATTCTATGATTTGTTTTTTGTATTCGTAAATCCGGGTCAATTTGCTCGCACCTCGATTAATTTCATAGTCCTGGAGTTAATGATCGGACAAACTCTCCAGTGGCCCCAAGGTTTGGAATAGTTGACCTCGGTGAAATCCGATCGTGCGACCTTATAGAGGATAAACACTTATTGCTTTCTCATGCCCACTTAACTATAAATTAATGTATAACCAACCATATGGAAGTGGTACTAAAGAGCCTCATCTCAGCCCTATCCTAGTCCTTGTGACCTCACCCAATTTCTAGTGGCTGTTTAGACCAATATCCCATTCAGTCATTCACCCAACTGCTAATCATTCCTCAAAAATACAAAAAAATGGTTCAAAACATCATGGTTCGGTTAAATTTCATGAGAAATTTATACAACCCAAAATTCAGATTCATATACTCTCTCTGCTTTGCTGTTTCCTTTTTTTTTTTTCCTGACAAGAATTGTCCGGACATTCGCCCGTAATCTCTCAAGATCGATCAATTGTTTCTTGAAACGCACTCTCAAGATCGATCAACTGTTTCTTGAAACGCAATTAAGTACTCTTGGTAAAACTTCACTATCATCCCTAGTAAATGGCGTAGCGAATAAAATCAAGAAGTTCCATATATTACTCTTGAGGAAAAGATAGTAGTAATAATATTTAAGTTACTTACTCAAACACAAGTTGAAAGAAGAGTCCCATTAACAAATCTGGAGAATTACAAATCCAGAAAAGGAAAGATACTTATCCCCCGAATTGTGATCATGGGAGATTTCTCGTCGGTCTCTGTTCACGTACTTCTGGAGATTTCTAAGACTGAATATAGATCGCGATTGATCCACAATTTTAATACAAGCATATACTTCCACACTCACATAACCTAATTATAAGGACACTATCAACACGCATCCAAAAAAGCTCCAAATTTGAAGCTATGGCTGGAGAGGAAGAATTTGTACATGTCAAATTTTGAGATGTCAGTATGCCACATAAGTTTTAAAAAAAAAATAAAAAATTTGGCACCTTCAAATTAATTTGGGATATGGGGCGCCTGCAGCCCCTCACCCACGGCAGCCCCTGCCAAGCCTCAAACGATGTCGTTTTGGGGCCTAAACCGAAAGCCAACTGTCTACCTTTGGGCTTTGTTTGGTAGCAGCATGATACTCTCTGTCACACTTTTTTTTTTTGTCAAAAGTTGAGAGATAGTATTCATCAAAGATTCCCATGGGAAAAGGTTGGGAGTCCACAGATCAGACACTCCAACGAAAACAGGTCACAGAAATACAACGAGAAAGCATATGACCAAACCAAGGGGACACACCGGACAAGGTCCAGACAAACCGGCCTAAAGCCGGACATAACCGGCCTAAAGCCGGACAAAACACAAAAAAAACGAAAATAAAGAGATACACTCCCCTTCGTCGTTGAGCAGCCCTTCTCTAGCCAAACCTCCAATCGGTCACGCTCCTCTACCGGAGACCTAAGAAGCCGCCGGAACCCGTAAGGTTGCAAAGGAGGAGCAGACGAATCGTGACGCCCAACAGGGCTGCGGAATGCCAAGTTCCAATGATCGGCGAACGGAAGGTGGATATGGTGCAGAAAGGGGAAGGGAAAACCAGATCTAGAAAGGGGATTAGTCCCTCCCCTCCCGCCGCCCAAGGGGTGTGCAACCCATGGAAGGGGAGGGGGAGGGGGAGGAGGGGCTGCAAGGGTGGGCCTGTGAAGAGTTGAGAGAGAGAGAGAGCGGCTCCTAGGGTTTTAGAAATTCCTTATGGCCATACTTCAAAAGGCAAAAATGTAAGAAGCAAAATGCAAAAAGTCTCTGTCACACTTAATTTCAGATTAATGGTGTACCAAAAAAAAAAATTCAGATTAACGATTTGGGGTGGTTTTCCATTTTTACTTAAAGTGCTAAAATTACCAAAAGTAGTTGATGTATGTGAGAAGATGATATGTCTCGAAATCCATGTTTAGCCATTTAGGACTTTTAGCAAAAATGAAAAACCATCACTTATTGACTTTTGGGGGGCCCTTTTAAGGCCCCAAACTGCTCATTAGTCTTAAAACATTGTTATGCCTTATTGTAAAAAATTAATTAGCTCAATCCGATACCGGTAAAGGCTTTTTCAGAAATTAAGAAGTGGTTTGAATCATTTTTGTGGGACCCCAAATGGCCCCAAAAATTAAAAAAAATCCTTAATCTAAAATTAAGTGTTTCGCCTTATGAATTTTGAAAAAGTCCATACCGATATCGGACTGAATTAATTTTTTTGTATGAACCCACAAAATAACATGTTAAAAATAATAAACAGTTCGAATAATCTTGGTGAAATCTGAAATGAGCCCGAAAAAATAATAAATTAATTGAGTGTCAAACAGAAGTTAGAAACACAATTAAGAGCCTCCTCAAAAGTCAACACCCCAAAACGTGGCAGGGCCTGCCTTGGGGGAGGGGTGGGAGGCTCCCGGACCTCAAATTTAAAGCCACGTTGGAGATACTTAGCATCCAATCCATTCTCCAAAAAAAAAAGAGAGAGCATCCAATAAAAGATTACACAATTTGCATCCAATAAAATGAACTAATAATAAGTGATCTCCTCCCTCCGTCCCGTTTTAAAAGACTCAGTTTATATTTTTTGTTGTCCCAAAAAAATTATCCTATTTCAAAACTAAATGGGCAATATATATTGAATTCTCTCTTTTATCCCTTCTTTTGAAATTAGTACTACTAAAAAAGTAAGAAATTGTAATGATTGAAGGGTAAAATGAGAAAAATAGATTTTGAAAAGTGCAATGATTGTGTTCCCTTATTTAATTGGAATCCCCAAAAGAGACCATAAAATAGGGACGGAGGGAGTAATAGTGGACACTGAACACTAATATCATTTTGGAACGGGCAAATGTGTGATCTTTTCTACTCCTAATTCTATAGGGGTACAATCATAATTATCAAGAATAAAAACCCAGAGGTATAGGTATGGTAGTCAAGATCCGAGACTTAGGGATTTGAGGCTTTGCGCGCTTTCCTCCTAATGTCTCATACGCTATTAACTCTTTTTGGGCTACTTTATCGAACTGAGACTTAAGGGTTTGTTTTCCTCGTAATGTCTCATATTCTATCGATCAATTCTTTTTGGGCTACTCTATCGAGCTTTACTCGCATTTTAATTGGGCTCCCAAGTCACCCTGGGGCTAGCTGTACAAAAGCAAGATGAGCCCCCAATAGTTAGTTAACGTGCGTCTAAGCTGGTCCGAACACTTGAAGTATAAAAAAAAAAATTCATAACGAAGCAAGGGACCCGTGATCCTACAGTACGCTGTATCCGCAAGTTGATGGCAATATCGAGGGAGGTAACTAGGTAACGAGAATGAAAAGAAAAGTAGTGAGATTTTAATGTGAGACTTTGTCCTAAAGGAAATTTTCAACTTGCACAGCTAACCTTTACATAACTCAAAGCAATTAATTAAGGTCTCGAAATCTTCCACTTATGTCCCCAATGCAAAGGCTTTATATTTTAAAGATCTAAAAAAAGAGAGAATTTGATCATGTCCAAACTTCTAACTTGTTGACATTTTATTAATCCCCCTAATCAGGTCTTTGTGGACCTTTCATATTGCCTGTCTCAAAAATGTCTTCTAGCAGGAGTAACGTTTCTTTCTTTTTTTTCATAAACGGATGCCCGGGCCAACTTACGCACACCTCGACTAATTCCAGAACCTTGAAGATATATTGATCAGGCAGAAACCCCAGTGACTCCAAGGATTAGAGTGGTTGGCCTCTGTAGAATTCGAACATGCGATCTCATGATCAAACACTTATTACTTTCCGATACCTACTTTGTCGAATCTTTGGGGTTGTGTCTTCTAATATATTCTTTATGTTCATCTCTATCTCACACCGAGTTAGAATCAGATTTGGGTGCTAACATGCATGATTGGGGTACCCTCCTCGGAGAATGACACTTTTGTCCGCTTTGCTCATTTGTCTTCTCCCAATCTTCCATTATCACTTGGTAAAATATGGTTAGCCTTCGACCTACTCGATTAATTTTTGGAAAACTGGTCTATTAATATGGAGCCGATTAAAGCCGAGATAAAATTGCATTCAGTGGCCACATATGCTATCGGGGATCGAAGATTTCAAACCTAAGAAACTCCTATGTAGCACGTCTTCAATATCATGATTTTTCTTTTTCCTCTTTGGATTATCAGAAATTTCATTCAAGAATGTCCAACGGTATTAATTTACAAGAAGATTTCACGTTCATGAAGACTCGGGCCTCATGTTAAATTAACACATTGTCGATTAAAAGGTGAAATGGTATAAGACCCTAGTAAAAACGGAGAAAAAAACTCAAACCCAACCGATCGAGGCGCATTGGGATATTCCGATTAGTACGGAGTATTAAACTAAACCTGATCAGTCGCTTAATCCTAACACAAACCAATTAAAATTTTGCAACTCCTACTAAAAGTCAAATAGGAAGGTGGGTTAGGTTTAATTTGGTGGTCATAATTAATGAAGCCCATTTTATAGTATTAATCAGCTGCCTAGGCATTTGGCTTGATGCTGCCCAATATTATTTTTTTTCTGTCACGAGTTCCCAGTTGATTCTGTCTAAAAATAAAGTGTGGTCGAACCCAAGTGCATTTGTGCTTTTTAAATTAAATTTAAATGAGTTGATTTCATAATAGACAGAAAATCAATTAATTTTAAATGATATTGCCTATCTAAAAGATGAATATTCTTCTATGCACTCAGCCTGCTCTAAAAAAAATACTGTCACATGTGAGAAGCAAGTACTGTCACGTGTGAGAGAAGCATGTGAAGATTAAAGGCATTAAGATTAACTTTTCACACCCCCGGTTGCCCCAACGGTTAGGGCGAATGCCAGGCTTTGGGGGTAGTCCTCAAGGTTTGGAGTTCGATTCTCCACCGAGTCAGTACCCTTGCAGTAACTAGGGTGCCGTGATTGGTGTGACCGCCCTAGTTCTTTCAGAGATTTGAGTCACGCAATTGGGTCTATTAGTGGCCTGGCTATGGGTCTCTTTAATACCAATTGGGCACTATTAAATTAAATTAGTTTGGGAAAAAAGGAAACAGACCACGTTGATGGGTCATAAGACTCATACCAATCGACCTTTGAATAATAATCTGTCATTAGTCCTGTGTTCTATGATAAGGTATACACAACCAAAAAGTTACAACAATTGGCACATGTAGGGGACATGAAGCGCAAGAGATGGGCGCGGAGATTGTTTTCCAAGCGGATACGTTTCACGTACGTAAAATGAAAAATCATATCAGGGATTATCACAAGCGATGATCTTATAGTGATAAATAGTTTTAGAATCATCTATGCAGTGAATTAAATCCACTTTGATCACCTCTTCCACGAAATATGGTTTCACGTTTTAATCCAATATATTCCAATGCAAATTGAGAAAACTCACATCTGGAAATCGTGGGTTTTGATCCTTCACCTAATCTTTTTTGCATGAAATGTGCATAAAGTCTGGCTTCGCCTTGGTATATAGATTTGTAATGTTTTGATCTCTTCTATTAATCAGCCCACCAATCAAAACCAATCGTTCAAGGAACGAAAAGCATTAAACAAATGCACACAAATATATACGTGAAAAATCATTAAATGGGTAAAAATCACAGGAATGAATCAAACCACTTCACTCATTGTCTAGTTAAAAGCAAACCGTTACATCAAAACTACAAGCTAGCCTTCCGAATGCTCTTCCAGAATTCCACTGGAAACAACTCAAGATGCTTGATTAAATGTTGCATAAACGTCTTGGAGATCTTGAATGATCAATGATCCACACTTTTTAGCTGCTAATTAAGATAACCTTAACGGCCCGTTTGGATGACGTATTGGTTTGAGAGGGATTAAATAGTAAAGGGGGATAAAATAGTCTGTGTGATTAAATAAGAAGGGGGGACCCACATTGATGTGACAATTAATAATGGGGGATTAAATAGTACATGGTTTGGATGAGGGATTAAAAAACGAGGATAAGGAGGGTGGATGATGTAAAAGCTATCAAATTGACTATATTGCCCTTGTTAATTCACATATCATATTATGTATTTAAACAATCAAATAAATAAGAAAATTAAGTAATTTGATTTACTTTTCAACTATAAAGTTATAATAAAGCATTGTAATACACCATTGGATCAATAATTAATGTAATATACTTTTGAATAATTGTAATTTGTTATAATTAAGCTATAATATTTATTTTTAAAAAAAATCATAAAATAAAATCACTAAATTTTAAAAGGACATTATGTGCAAAAAAAAAAAGGCTAAAAAATGGGCTAAGCATGCACTGGTGGTCTCTCCCACCATTGGATCATTTGGGGTGTGATACACGTGCACACCATAGCAAATCTCTCATTTCACATTTCTTGTACACATCGAAAAAGAAAACCCATTTCCTGGTTCATCTCTCTCTCTTCCAAAATGAACAACTCAGTCTCTCATCTCAATCTCTCTCTTGCTCCGACGGCGATGGCTTCAAATGGTCCGATGATGATCCCGGATGACGATTGGCCGCGGGATGATGGTCCGACGATGGGCTACGCAGCAGATATGTATTTTTTTCTGATTTTTGTTTTGTTCTTTAAGTTTAGGGGATTTCAGATTGTTGGAAGAATGGTTGATCTGGAGTGGATATGGGAGAGAAGCCTGACTATTTAACCCAACCCAGTCATCCCACCTCTATAAACCTCATCCAAACGAGCCCAAATGAATAGAAACGAGTTTATAGATATTCTGAAGAACGCAAAATCTAGAGCGATCGGTTTTGATGCAGTCCTGACCAATCGCTATTCCGATCGATCAGTATGTTTCTCCTTCTGCGATTGACCTGTCCATAGAGCCCCATAGAGCCGTGCATGTAGCTTGTCCGAGCCGACCCCGTTAATTATTGTCCGAGCCAATTTCCCCAGCCTCGGGGTAGGTCAACAAAATCCTCCCTCCTATAATTTTCTTAGAGGTGATTTTTTAAATTATTCAGTCCTAAGTTCATTTCTGACAAGACATTTTGGACCAACATAATACATATAATCAGTGACCGAAAACCCAAAATGTGAAAAATGTTTCTAAAATACATTAATTATGGGGTGGCCAAAAAAATCCATAATAAAAATGGCATTGTCAAAATTTGATACGTAATGAATTCTGCGTGTTTGGCATAATATTTGGCACACCGATCGATGCGCTTACTCTAATTAGACAATAAACTCCCATTTGTAATTTGCTCAAACAATATAAAATTATTGAATATAATCCATTTTCTTTTTTTATTTGATATCTATTCTCTCACCATAATCGATGCATGCGTACTTATTTTAGACGCTAAATATTTAATTCTACATCTATAGTCAACGAGTGCTCTAATTGTACTACATCCGTCCCAAAATGTTTGGCCAAAAACTCTATTCACACCTCTCAAAAAATAATCTTTATTTTGTAATTTACACTACTTTTTACTATTTGAATTTTTTTGTTTAATAATACTACGCAAGATCTATCAAACAAGATCCATATTGCATATATAATTCATTATATCTTAAAAAATATAGATAATTTTTCAAGAGGTGTGAATAGTAAATGTGTGCTAAATATTTTGGGACAGAGAGAGTATTAATTAGCAAAATATAAAAAATAGTTTAAACAAGCATTTTATTATGCTTTGTTAACCTCGACCTCGAGATACCCCTTAACTGGATCCAATTATATACTCTGTATATATATATATATATGTCAATGTTATCTAACAAAAAATATTATTACTACTATTATTTTTTAATATCTGTACCCAACTTGTTGGAAAGATATGATGATCCCCTCGTAAAGCAAAACTATATTTTTAACTTTCGAACTTTTTGAAAATGAAAAAGTAGAAAATTAAAGAGTCTCCTGAAAGGGTTACCAGCTCTGAAATTAAAAAATCTAGAAACATCATGAAGCCGGGAGGATAAAAGAAAAGGTGACAGAAATCATTTGGGTGAATTTTTATTGTCCCATAAATGACTAACATATGCATAATGACTGCTAATAATTACTCCTAATGGAATAGTTTGGTAATTAATATATGTCCCAAGGAGGTAATTTACTGCTCCTATACTAGAAAATGTCACCCCAAGAGTGATTAGAATTAATGAAGCATATGCATGCACATTCCTTGTTACTGTCAATCCTATATGAATCACAAAACTTAATGAATTCGGTCCATCATGATTAGTCCGGTTATCAAACGAGGCCAAAGTACTCATAGCACCGGACTTGCTCCATTTCATTGCCCGCAAATAGAGGAGAAGACAACCCGTGCGTTCAGGCTTCTTTATCAGTTACTATTTTGAAGCCTACTTTAATAATAATACTAACTAAAAGCGTCTACTTTTTTAACATGTAATTAATGTTCTCGACTAATTATTTAAAGTAAAAAAAACTTCTTATATTCATCGAACTGAACTCAAAAAATTCATGAAGAGCTGAAAAAGAATCGTTGAGCCACTTTCAAAGAAAAAATTAGTATCCTATTTAAGGACGGACGGAAATGGGTGCCTGGTGGTGCCCGGGCCCTAGCATAACTTCACGAAATCTGTGTAATATATTGTATTAGCTATACAGATTAATTAATTAAAAAATAATATTAGCCCCTGCAAATCACTCGAATGAAAAAATCTTAAAATAAGTACTCCCTCCGTCCCAATTTTATAGTCTATTTTGGGGATTCCAACTTAATAAGGGGATATAATCTTTGTACTTTTGAAAACATGGTTTCCTTATTTTACCCTTCAATCATTGCACTTTCTTACTTTTTTATTATTTTTAATTTCAAAAGTTAAGGGTATAAGAGGAAATTCTTTAACAATTACCCTCTTAGTTTTGAAGTGGGACAATATTTTTGGGACGACAAAAAGTATCAAATGGGACTATAAAATTGGGACGGAGGGAGTATCTATTTGTGGGAAAAAACCTCTATTTATCTCCGTCATCCATAATTTTTTAATCGCATTATTAAAATGCAATGAGGGTAATGTATTTACACACAAACTTGACTTATCAAGTAGGAGTAATAATTTATAATATCTAATAAAAAAATTTATTATCACTGTAAAATTACCCGCGATTCGGCGACCAGAGGTGATGTAGAGTGCGCGGCATCCAAGCTATTGATCTCGTTAATCAACGCCTTAAATTTCATCTCGATAATGAATGGCTCTATTGTGCAAGGACAGAAATGAAATCCGAACAATTGATTTCACAATCAACAGGTTCGCATGCCGTACTATAGGAGCACTCTATCCGGGATTCGGGCGCCCACTATATGTAAAATTTTTGCTTCCGTTACCGATTATGTGGTCTGGTCCGCAGCATGAAGAGTTGGACGGAATCAAAGGGTCAAAATCAAGTAAAAAAACGTTGGGTGTTTCTGATGGCGCCGCTGATGCTGTTTGTCTTTTGGGAAGGTACTTTTACCCCTGGATAATCACTGTACACTATTACTGTACTACTCTCTCTCTCTCTCTCTTTCTCGATCTGCGTCTACTCTCTGTCCATTTTGCATATCCATACCCTGCTCCTGCTGCGTGCATGGGGAGAGTGAAAAGGTTAAAAAAGATTCCACCGATCCACCGTGATTTTTACAAAACTTTTACAGTCGCTCAACGTCAAATTCCATGTGGGACCTGAAACAATCTTCCACTCGGACCCACTACTGTTGTTTGTTTCGACTTTTGTGGTACCGGAACGCTGCATTTTTAGGCGGCTCAAATAAAAACCCTCTTTCTCTCCCTTTCTCTCTCCTATTTTTCTTTTTGTAATTCGGATTGTCCAAAATAGAAATGAATGACCGAATAAAGGGAGAGCAGGTATTACGTGACACCCGCTGGACATTGAAAACTCATTCCTCGCAGATGGACTATAACTTGGTAGAGAAAAACCCAAAATCTCATTGGTGAAGAGGATCTCCAACCCAATCAAAATAGTACTCGTTTTGGTTTAATAGGTTTGATTATCCAGTTTTATGGGGTACGACTACGACATGACACAGTTTTTGACTCATTTGGAGTATATTCAATTCAGCTCGTTTATTATTACTCCCTCCATCTCAAATTCTTATACCATGTCACTATTTGAAACCTCTATAAAAATTATCCATATCTTTTGATCTATAATGATTTTTATATACAATATGAATCTTATTTAATGGATCTCAAGTAACTTTATTAAACATATTTTTCAAAATTATAAAAAACATTATTGATTGTGAAATATAGATAATTGTTCAGAAAAATTAAAAAGTAAAAATGGCAAAAGGAGCCAGTTTGTCTTCATTGCCACTTTATGGTCTATTTGGAAACAAAGGAGCCAGTTTGTCTTCTCCAATGTGGCATTCAACAGCAATGAGGTAGTGGCAATAGCTAAAGACAATGCTCGCTGGTTTCGGCGGGCTTCTCTATGGCATATACACTCCAAGTATGATTGTCAGCGGAACAATAAGAATCCTTTGTTTATCATCAAGCCATTTTCTAATAACTATACTCCACAGAATGCGTGCATTATCCATGTTATGGAGCATGGAAGGATGGACATCCCTGGTGTGGTTTAGGGTTCACCGTCAGTATGCCAAACGGGTCTCTCTTGGCTCAAAAAGCAATTTCATCTTATAGTTCTGGCCCTTTCCAATCAGAAGTACTAGCTATACATGAAACAATTAATTGGTCTTTAGCCCATAATTTCAATGGTGTATACATATTTTCTAATTGCTTTAATGTCATTATGCAGTTAACAGGGCGGATTAAGTGTCACTACAGTGATGACTTTGTGATTCGCAACATCAAAGCGGAGATTTCTACGCTGACATTTTGTAGAATCTCCAAAGCTAGTCGGAAAGAGGTCCAGCGGGCTCATGATCTTGCCCATCATACCATCTCCTGTTTTGTGCGTCATCCTGACACAGAAGACGGCAACCAATAAGGCCTTTGCTCTTTAATTTTATTGATGTTGCGCTTTATTTTGTTTCTTATCTTTGTAGTTGACTGGTTCTCTTGTTGTTAGACCCTTTGATATCTATGCAATTCTCTCTATTCCCCCCC